>JAPYZL010059865.1:0-15715 GCA_030522825.1 Platygaster orseoliae | reverse complement strand
TTCAAAAACATGATGATTCACGGTCACCATACCTGGAATGAATGATCCAAGATACCGTTTCCAGTCGAGCGGAAAAATCTCCGATTAAGTTATGGACGCATTTTAGCCGATTCTTACGTACAAAAATTTTTTCGACCGACTTTTACGGTGTAGATGTATTTAACCGATTTTTACGTTCTGAAAGAGACTTAGCCGATTCTTACTGACGAAGGTAACAGCCGACTTTTGGATTCAAACAGATTTAAATCTGTCTTACGTACAGACTTTCGTTCTTCCGAGTTTTGTTTTCAGCCGTTCATTTTAATATCTAATACATTATCTAATTTAGGTTTTCAAATGAAAAACTTACTGCATTTGTGACGTCGACATGCCATATGTATTTTGTAGAATGTAGTGAAAGTATCTTATAAGAAACGTACTTAGATTTCCATGTGAAAATCCAATTGATTTCCCAATTCGACAATTACGTAGGGAAATTAGCCATTTATCCAATTAGTTTTTTAACTGGACAAACAAATTTCGAAGTGATTCAAAGTTGTACTGTTTTTACGGTATTTTATAAATTTTATTTTATTCTGTATTTTTTTGAAATTCGAAATTCATTTAAAATACTATATTATAATATATGTTGAAAACTATACTATATATGATCCAATGTCACGAAAAATTTATCAATATTTTTGAATTTACCAGTCACTCTGAATAAAATCTACTATCTAACAATTTTTCAAGTGGAATGCTCATTTTTGACAACGTTTCGATTCCATAACTTGAATCCAAATAAATAAATTATCGTTATTTATTTATAAGAAAAAACTGAAGGGATTGACTGAAAATTTTAACTCGTAACATGTAGCGGAATAAATAACTTTGTAATTATTTATACCCTGGCGAGGACTGAAATCATAGGAACTAAACTTGCCAATTTATAAACATTACTTGCCAAATTTGTGAAACATTAATTTTGCTCGGAGTAACCGATAAATTCAACTATAATTGAACTGTAAAAGCCATAAATTTGAATACAACAAGAAAAAATGAATTCTTTCAAGTTTATTTGTATACATCACTAGTGCAGTAAACGACTACTTTACTGAAACTTTCTATGGTGAAAAAACGCCTTTACTGTACTCGTAACGTAAAATGTCATACTTTGATTATTTATAATTTTTTTATGATTGCCAGAACCCAATTTTGCAATTTACAAATTTTCCGTGAGGATAAAGCTTCGATGTAAGAAGAGAGTTGGGGATGAGTGTGGATGCTATTTTTAAATCTCCCGGGTCGCGCTGTTTATAGTATAGAAACAGGTGAAGTAAGGCCTGACATCATTGGAATGGTTGTGGATGTCTGAGAGAAATACAAAAGAGAGAAAAGAGAACATCTTGTTGACTTTGACCGATTTTCTGGAATCCGAGCTACATTCACTAAATATTCGCCATTATTTTAAAGTCGACATTAAAAAATGACGTCACATTTTTATACATTGTTGAAGTCTACATATTTCATGTACAAGGCACTCTCTTGCAAGAATGTAAAATGTGTATTTAATTTTTAAGGAACTGCACATTCATTAAAATTGTAGACTAAAAAAACAATATACTTTTGTTTTCTATATGTATTATCGTACGTGTAAAGTTATTTGAAAATAAATTCATCTTGTTCCAATTTTCAGAGAAATTTATGAAAATTGTAAGATTCGTGTGTCACGTTAAATAAAATGTCAACTATTGTTTATATAATTAAAGAAATATTGAAATCAGCTTGCGAAAATTCGTACATTTTTTCAAACACTGTTAAGAATGTCTGACTAAATTTTTCAGGAATGTAACTTGAAATTAAGTCAGCCGAAATTTGAATTTTGCTTATGGAGTGGAAGAATTCTAAATAAATTTGATGGAAATTCGGGGAATTTCACTTCCAATTTTACTTACAATTTAGTATATATAAAATTTACATAAAAAATCAAAAGATTAGAATAAAAATTTCAGAGTCAGTGGAACTAGTGATTTGCACTATGATACTTCCAAAGTCGTAAATGTTGGAATTTTATTCAAAATGATATTTATTGATAAATATAATTTTTTTTATTATTATTAGAAATTCCGAACTAGAACATTTTCTGCTTTCTGATTTTTATAATCAAAACATATGTTTCATACAAGTAATGTCCAAAGTCAGTAATATTTTTTTGACATGATGAAAAGTCCTTAGATTTGCGAAATTTGAAATACAAGTGCGAAAAGATTGAAATTTTGAATTTAAAAGTACGTAGAAATTTAGACAAAAACTTGAAAATCTTTTCTTTTTTGGGTTCTCAGTGTACGATAGTGATATGAATACTTACAAATTTATGTACTTTATGAAATTTTTTAATTTTATTTCTATGATCAGTTTCTTTTTCAATCATTATATTTTTTTATCTGAAATTTTAAGTCACGAAATCTGCGAAAATTCCTAGATTTTTGTTATTGTGTTCCACTTGAAGAAACTTTCATCTTCAAATCATCGAATCTTAAAAGTAAAGAAGCTAATAAATTGTTTAGACACTATATTTTATATAAATTCTTATTCACAAGATTTGAGACTTGATATTTATTTGTTTCAGTATTCAAATATTAAGTTTTTTGAATAAAACTCATAAATTAAAATTTTTTTTTTGAGTCTCCTCCGCGTTTTTTCATTCGTCTTTGCAGCGTTCTCTTTACTTCAAATAGTTTATTGTAATGGGATACACTTCGAAATATTTTGTTTGAATTATTTATTTATTTAATGTGAAAATATTTATTATATGAATTAATTTTTTTTCTTGTATTTTACTAACATATGAATTACACAAATTTATGTTATCATGCTTTTTACTGGATCATCTTTAAAAATAGGAGTAAACATACAATATTTTTGATTACTAATTTCTGTAATTTTGCAAAATGTAAAGGGTTTCTACTCGTTGAAGGTGTAGAATAAATAAATAATCAATTTGCCAAATTTGGCTTATCAAATTAACTTTAATAACATAAATCGAATCATCAAATTAAAATGATATATATCATATGATCAGGTTTTTCATTTGCCAATGTAAAAAACCAAAGAATAAACGTACAAGGTAGCCTTTGATTTTTCAGAAAAAACTGGGAATTACTTCAGATAACTCCTGTAATGTCGTAATTTCCAAACTTTTTTTCCCAATGTTTACGTCTGTATGTTCAGTGTCTCTGCCATCGTTTTTTCTAGATTTATTCTCAAATGCTTAAAGTAAACCATGAAAAAAAAAGATGTTGACTGTTCAGATTGAACTGTGAACTATGTCAAAGAAATCCTGAATTGTCCAGTTACAACTCATAATTATTCAAGTAATCAATTACTCTTTCAAAAGGTCTGACCCTGAATTCTTTAGTTGAAACTCTCTCCTGTTCAGGTTACAACCTTAACTTAGTAGGGAATCTTACATTTTTCAAGGTTCATCTTCAATTGTTCAGAAGAGACTCTTGATTCGAGGAAAAATCTTTACCTACTTAGAATTTACAACCAATTTCAAACGCAAACCTTCGATTTTCTAAAGAAATTTTCACTTAAATATTCAGAATAACTCTCGACTGTTATCAGATAAGTAGTATGATTCTACGGACTATATTTATGGTAGGCACAACCACATCTCACATTTCTGCAACCTCTCAAAAGATGAAGACATAACCAACCATGAATACGTTCTTGGTAGCTTATACTATTTATGGTTGTGAAAGTCATGATTTTTTCTTGAAGAACATTGAAAATTGAAGTTTACCCTCGGATTTTCTGTTTTCCCAGCGAAAAACTTATTCACGTTCACGGTTACTCCAAGGTACCCCAACACCGACCCCATTGAAACCAGGTCACTGCCATGGACCTAACTTCACAGTGTCACTTTTTTCGCATAGTTAGGGTCGCGTTAGCGCCAGTGAAAACGCGGCATTCGGAAGCACTCGGGCACGTGTAATCTAGATGACTTCTAAAAATACCCCCGACTTATTCACGAGACGAACCATAAACTGCCGTGCAAATGGCCTCCACAAATTTTTATCACCCCCAACTTGACTTTAACACCCCGTTTATAAATAAACCAATCATCTCCGCCATTTTCGCTTGTGGTCAACTATCGAATTTCAGCCTCCATGATGCTTCGCGATTTTACGAAAAGCGAGCGATGGCTAAATCTTTTTCGAGGAACCGTTTTGGCACTTGGAAGCGAAAAACGAGCCAGAGAAGTGTTAATGAACCCTTGGCAAATGCATTATGCGATGAGGTAATGCGAGTTCTATTTGCCGAGTTTCAAATGAATAAACGTATAGCAGCTTGCCTTACTGCGCGGTACTATTTTTGCGAACAACTTACGTAATCTAATAACCGATCG
The DNA here is from genome assembly GCA_030522825.1 of Platygaster orseoliae. Taxonomy (NCBI): domain Eukaryota; kingdom Metazoa; phylum Arthropoda; class Insecta; order Hymenoptera; family Platygastridae; genus Platygaster; species Platygaster orseoliae. Next base: position 11,325 of record JAPYZL010059865.1, on the reverse strand, counting down.
CCAATAATTATAAACGAAATTTCCGTTCAACGATGACGTACGTGAGAAGAAAAGCCGTTCGATTCGAACTATAGCCGAGTGGCAGAAATCGTATACGAGCATCCGGAAAGGGAAATGACGTAAGGAAAAAAGTATGTCGACGACTGTTTTCATACTATTTTTAAATGGTTATTCATAGTACACTGATGTACTTCCCAGACGTCAAGTCTGACACTGCTTTTATACCGTTCCCATTCTTTCCCGCGATCTCCTCAGGTGGCTGCATTGATGGATGGATTAATGAATTAGCCACAAGCAAAAATTTAGGGTCATTCATGGTATTTGCCAATTTGTTCTCTATTGGACTCAAAAAACGATCAAATAACGAAGAGAAAAATATCTCTTACTGAAGATTCCGTTACCGACACGTTACCTACACTTGAAAATAAAACTCATCATTTCTATGAGTATCTGGTTTTTATGCTAACTTTTGGATTGGAATATAGGATGAAAGAACTCGAGGTATCGTTATTCCCATGACAGATAAAATTCTGCACTACACCACAAAATTAAGAATATGTATTTACAAGAATCAAGACCCTTGGAGTTTATTGTTTATTGAGAAAAATGGAGTTGAAACAGAACAAACAAATGCAGAAAGTATTGTTCCAACTTCCAGCATCTTAAGATTAAGTAATTCAAAGCCTCTGGCTCTCACGATTTCTTCCTTTTTCCGTATCCAACTTCCTCAGGATCTCACTTTTCGGTTCACTTGTTTCAAAGATCTAAAGAACCCAGTCACTCGCGATATAACCCAGAGAAAATACAAGTTTCGAGCGAAATGTTCACTTTCTGAAAATGCCTTTACCTAGTTTCGATTAACCCGTTCGCTTTGAAGATCGAAGCTTGAACTGGATCAGCTGCTACCGAAATGTCAACTAGTATAGGACGCAGCATACGGTGGCGCCGCGCTTTCAAGAATATCTAAATTAGACACGAGACATTTTTGGTAACTCCCTTCCCCCGCCTTCCCTCGTCCCGCCATTTCGCATACGTATGAATCGAGAAATGCTGCGAAAGTGACGAGGAAGAAGATGCCAGTAAAGGTCACGTTTTCTTCCGTTCGGGGAGGTGTGACGGTCCCGATAAACGGTACATATTATATTTATTATAGAATTATTATGAAATTTATTTTATTATTATTCGAATTATGAAAAAATTACGCAAAGGGTCAGTCGGATCAAGCAGGATGTTCCGAAATAGCATTAAATTTGTTACGGGAAGATCATTCATATCATACTCATCAATATTGGAATTTATACTTTATATTTGAATTAATACTTTTTTACACTTTCCTATAAAAAATTGCACGTTCAATATGCAGGAGCTTATGTTCCTTACTTTTACAATTAATGTTCTAAAAAATTATGCACAATCGACCACTGCACAGAAATCTGTATGTACAATAAATTTATGCAAAAAGTCAACAATGCCCAAAAAATTCATGCACAATTGATACCATCCCAGAATTATTATTTCAATATCAACTGAATTATTCTGGGACAAAAGAACACGATCAACAACGTATGTGAAACTTGCGAAATATACTCAGAGTCATATTCTGGAACGAAAGTTGATATTTTGGAACAACCTTCAAACGTTTACAACTTTGACATGGATTTTCTAATCCACGCATGCCTTTGAATGAATTTTCACGTGGGTGGATCCACGATTAAAGATTTTGGAACGAGTGAAATTCACACGTGTCGCGTGGATGTGAAAAGCTTTTTTTTTTTTGCTTTTTTAACTAACAAATTGCTAGGCTTCTAAGTTAACAAATTCATTGCTTCTTGATAAAGTATTTTATAAAAAAGGGGTTTTGGAAGTCGATAAATTTACAACATTTTCAGGTCCGTACGCAGAGAGTCTAACTCGTTGATTGTAGAAACCGAATTGTGCACTAAAAATAAATTTTTTTGATAATTTACAGTTTATCATACACTGAAAAGCCGTTGATGTTTTTTTATATATTCAGATAATTATATTTATCAATTTACATAGCAAAAATTGTGTCATTTGTACATTAAACTGACATTCTTAGTTTTTCAGAAGTGGTTGAACATTGAAAACACTGTGCAAAAAATTTCAAATTACAATTTCAATATGGAAAGTAGAAGCAAAAATGTGATGTTCAGAAAATTTAAAGATACACGTGTCTCAGGGTTTTGGTAGATGAGATCAAAAAAGCTGTTTTTTTTTTAACTTTGAAGGGCAAAAAGGAATTTGAAAAATATACTGAATTTGAAAAATTGTACTATTCTAGTAGTTTCATGGAATTTCTCAAGTTTTTCATCAAAATTTCATAAATTGTAAGGATTTTTTAATTTCAAAAATAATCAGTTTTTAAATTTTTCAAGATTTTAAAATCGACATCATACAAAGTATTTAGAACTTTCAAAATTCCAAACATTTTTAACAAAAATGGAAAGACCATGATCATACATATTTTGGAAAAAAAAACATGATTGGAATCATAACTACATTTATAATATTTTCGGAAGTTTAAAAAATCTCGAAAATTACTGAACTAATTTAGTTTTTGATTTTTTTTTTAATTTTTAATATTTTAAAAGTACTACAAACTATTCAAAGTTTTTTGAAGATAATAATAATTTTTCCAATTGATGAAGATTTTTCACGATTTTAATGTATCTTACAAGTTCTTTTTTTTTCAAAAATTTTGGAAAAATATGATAATACACAAAAACTACAAAATTTGTAAATATTTTCTGAATTTTTGCACATTTTGTGCCTTTTTTGGTCCTTAAACTCTTAAAAAACTTAAAAAATTTTGAAGAAATGGACTGAATTGCAGAAAAAATTTGAGAGCCCAAAAGTTTGAACTCTTTGAATGATTAAGAAAAATGACATCAGATCTGCAAAGGTTCTAATAACAAAATCAATTCCATATTTTCACACTGTGAGAGTGTTTCTTGCCAAAAACGTTTTCGCATATAGTCTCGGTACACTTTTAAGTAAATAAACACATCGTTTTTCATCTTCATATTTGTCTGGACAAAACAACTCGTGGAATAACAGCGTCGTGGACGTCACTAGACGTAAATATGAAAGAGATTTTCGCGGATGAGCTAGCAGAACATACGTTCTATTGGCAACGAAAAAACATTACTAAGAATCAGAAAACCATTCCCCTCTAGTAAAAATTACTTTTTTAACTCGGTTGCAAAAAATCCTCGTTTTTCCCACGTTTGGATACCACGAAATCCGAAAATTTTTTGCATAAAACCTATAAAAACGTTTTTCCTTACTGGATGAGCAATCTACAATTTTTGCTGCAAAAAAGTAATCACGTGGGACATCACCAAATTCTTCTTCGAAATTTCGCTTGAGTTGACCAAATTTATGCGAATTTTCCGGGTGCGAAGAAAAGCGAAAAAATATTTCTCTCACATCATTATTGCTTGGCCGTGGCCGATTTGAAAATAAATATTTCCACCTCGCAGCCAGGCCGGAACACACGAACATAAATAACCCTTTATTTAGAGCGACCGAAGTATTTCTCAACAACCGCGAAATGACCGAATGACGTCAGATTAGAAAAAGTGGACTTTCTATTTTATCGATAAATTATTCGATTCTAAAACTATTCATTACGACATTCGGCGATAATCTCACGAAAAATTAATTGGCACGTTCAAGGGCATCGCGCTATTTTTGAGCAACATTGAAATTTCACTCGATGTTTATTCCTCAAAGTTATATAGGGCTGCAATATGAGGCAATGCTTCCACGTGCTTTCGAATCTCTATCGCGAGGTGTCCTTTGATTTTTTTCACGTTGCAGTACATTTTGTTGACGGACGTGGAAAAAACAGGAAATCATCAACGTTAGTTTTTGCCAAGTTGCAGAACGAATGAAATTTTTATTCTGCGTGTTATGAATCATGTTGCCTCTAGCGAAGCTGAACGAAACGTCTGAAATTCTTGATCATTCGAATAATATATACATAGACGTTTGGGACTGTCAACCAGGATACAATTTTCGTGAAAAAGTAGATTTCATTTTTTTTTATCATCTACTGGATGGTAGAAAAAATTCTTTTACTTATTCTAGAAATAGTAATTGTTGATTCTACAGAATAGGTGAAAGCTTTTCTGGTTGTCAAGAACCTGATTTTCAACCTTGAAAGATAAGTTTTCTGGTAATTTCGGGAAATCATTGTTTTACGCATGGTAATTGTAATTTCTGAAAAATTGTAATGGAGAGTATTAGAAAATTGTTGCAAGTGTTGTTTTAAAACTTATATGAACTACAAAAATATACTTCATTATGGAATAAACAATTAACGTTGGTAAAAATTCAGAATAATGCACGAGAAATATATTATTTACGATACATTTAAATGACGATGAGGGAGCTTCCATAAATGATATCACAGCCTTAGGAGGGGGGGGGAGGGGGGTCAGCCCATTTGTGACAATTTGTGACAGTTTCACAGTTGGTGAAATTAAACGTTGCTCTGGGAATAATTGCTAGTGATGATTTGTATTTCCATTAAAGAACATGAGACATTTTATATTTATTTTCGATGTGACTGAAAATTGATGTGAAAATTCAACAAAATTGTAAAATAAAACTAAATCTAGGAACTAGATCAATTGACAAGAATTTTTAACGTTTTTTCGAATTTTGCAATTTTAAGCATCTGAGAGAGCATTTTCATTAAAACAAAATTAAAATCAGTGGGTATTTTCATTATTTTTTTTTCGATGTATTTATATGATGATAATCATAATGAACATAATAATAATAATAATAATAATAATAATAATAATAATAATAATAATAATAATAATAATAATAATAATATAATAACAATACGGTTCAAAAAGTAATTCAATAAAATAGGCGTCGGAATTTTTTGATTCCACAATTTTTCGAAATTCGAGAAATTGAAATCGTTGAAAATTTGAATAAATTAATTTAATTTTAAAACACATTAATAATAATTAGATGAATCAATAAAATGTATAAATGATTTAATTCCAGATAAATTAAACTTTTTCGAAATTAAATATTTTTTTATTATAAATAAACGATTTTCTAAAAAAATGGGAAGGCAATTGAATAAACAACCGTTTTATAATGTAAAAGTTATAAATATAATGCTTTAAAAATCACATTGTTGAAAATAAAATTTTCTTTGCGTCACATTTAAAATCCAACATCGTGACGTGACACAGGAGGGGGGGGGGGGAGGTCTGCAAATTTATGACACATTATGACAGAGGGGGGGATGGGGTCCAAAAAACGCCAAAAAACCATGGCATCATTTATGGAAGCTCCCTGAGGAAAATGTGTAATGAGTATTAGAATTTGTAATAAGTTATAAAAATATGCAAAACACGTAGATTTCAGTAATTTTATGCAATTCAAACGAAACATGAAAAATTCTGAAAAACTACGAAAATAAATAACGAGGAAGTGATCTGCAAAAACTAAAAAAAAATTCGAAGAACTACAGTGAGTGATGAAATTATTGGAAACTAAACAAAACTGTAAAAAATTATGTATAATTGAAAAAATCGTATAAAAATTTGTGAAAGTATGAATTTAACACGTCTTACTCTGAAAATGCAAAGAATTGTTTTTAAAAAACGTTAAAAAACGGAGATTAAACTGAAATTATCTGCAGAAAGCTATTATTTACCAGAAAATTTGAAAGAAAAGCGGAAAATCAGAAAATTTTCCTTTTCCTAATACTTAGTAGTTTTTTTGTCGGATTTCATTTAAATTTGTATATATATTATTTGTTTTTTCTGAAATTTCAGTATTTCTTTGTTTTGAAAAAATGTTTGATTTTTATTTTTGTAAAAATTACTGAAAATTCGACCATAAAAATAATCGATTCAACCCAACTTTACCGAAATATTAAAAAACCAATAAATGTTATTTTAAACAACTCAGAAAAATTTTTAATATGGAAAAACCTGAATTAGAGCTATTTTTTCAATTCATATTGTCTTGTTTATATCATTTATAAATTTCAAAAATATTCAATGAATATTTTGAAATACAAGTATCAAAATGTACGCAACAACTATTTTAAATGTTGCCTTAATTTTTAGGCGTGATAAAAAAAAAATTTCTACAGTTTGTAGTTGATAACATTTTTTAACACCAAATGTGTCTTGTGTATTTTAACTTACATCAATAACTCGCAACAAATCACGATTTCTCGTGCCAGTTGGCAACAAAATAAAAATTTTGCTATCGGTTTGTATATTTCTATATTCTTCGACAAGAATCTTCAGTCTTTCGTATTTTCTTTTTCTTCTGGCATGGCAGAATGACTAATCATTCCCCAATTGTCATTCATACATATCATAACCCAATAATAACCTCTACCTTCGCAATCATCAGATACGTTTAATTTGCGCAATGCGCTACTTAAACAACAGGAAAATAATTCGGAAGTATACACTCGGCAAAAAATAGACCGGAGCCACTGCAGTCAAGATCGCGGAGTTGTGGAATTCGCTCTTGGGATTTCTTCCACTCTCTGCGCGCACTCGGGAAAAAATTCAATCTCATCGACTAAATTTACCGGCGGGTGTATTATTTTTCGCATTTTTGTAGCGTCGCGAAATTCGTCACCGTCCTAGATTTTCGACATTGGATGTATTATCGCGATCATAAACAAGAGATAAATCGTCGGCGCGGGCAAAAAGAGAAAATTTTTTCGCATCGCCGTTTCGTTCGGTTGACCCATTTTCGAGTCACATGCTGTTTTCGATTAAAATTAGATTTCGGTTTTATGCGTCACACCCACTCTTTGCTCCGGATCCATTTTACCTGCTCGTGATGAAACCGTTTCGATCGATCTAGAATTACGAAAATTCCCGATGATTTCGAGAATACCGATCCAGAAGTCAGAAAATTCAGGAATTGGAACTACTTCAACTTCTAGTCTCAGAAAGAATAACCACTTCGTGCACATAGTACGTCACGCGATGAGAGGGAGGAGGGGGGTCAACGATTTGTCACCAAACGTGACATAGGGAAGGGAGGGGGAAGCTGTCGTGTTACGTCACACATTCTAGTATATGCTATACATTTACAAATTTTATTTGTTCCATGATTTAGCTTGATTATCCTTTTTAGTTTTGCTAATTGGTAGCAGTGTTTTACCGTGTTTTCAATATTTTTCGTTCATTGTGAATGTAGTATTTTGAAATAGAATTTGTTTGAGAATATGTGTGACTATAACAAAAGCGTAGGAGGATAAAATTTTGGGGATGGGCTTCTCGAGGAAATATATATTTACTTCGGAATATAGTAACAAGAGAAAATCATAACTAGACAGATTTTTAAGTATTTCATATATTCATAGAATTTTCGTATTATCTGTGATTCATGAAATTTTGTTCCCTAGTAACTGTGATTTTTATAAAACGGTTTATAAAAATAAGTTCTTATAAAAACTTTATAAAAATATACCAGTTTTATAAAATCTTTGGAGTTTCAAAAACTTTATAAAAACGACAACATTTTATAAATAACTACATACTTTATAAATGTCTTTATAAAAGCCTTTATAAAGTTTTTTAAAGTCTTTGTAACCCTAGTAATTTTGAATCTTATATGTAACCATATATGAAAAAAAAAATTATTCTCATTCACAAATTTTATTAATTTATTCTTTGACACAACTTCGCAATTAAGTAATCAACACAACTTGCTGCTATTAATTCACTAAGTGCGTAGAAATATCTGAAAAATTAGCGGCGCCATCGGGATCGAACCCAAGTTCCTGGCATCTGTAATACATATACGATACCAGTGAGCCATACTATAGTTTGTTATGTGCTGTAAAAATGTACTTAACATAAATCTCCCAGAGAAATAAGCTTGCAATCAATATTCTTTATTATTTTATTATTAATAGACTACATCATTCTTAGGATATGTTCTACCGTGAGAAAAGAATCATTTTGAGGAGCTTCAGTCATTAAAAATTAAAGGCTGTACAGATTGTAACTCCACGTTCGAAAACTCAAAGTGCATTAAAATGCTATCCTAGAGTCTGGAAAGTTTATAAAGCTTCTTTAAGGAGGCACAACAATGAGAATGAATTAAAATTATTGTTAAAATAATTTAAAAAATAATAATAATTAAAACCATATCATCCGTCTGCCGGATGATATGGTTGTACGGGTAGTGTGGGGCGAGAGAGAGATCGCCAGAACGGTTATCTGTACTGATCAGCTGATCAGTTGCTATGCTATATTATTATAATTTATAATATACGATCGTAAATACTTCCAGAAACTTTTTTTACAAACATTTGTAGGAAAACCAGTTCGAGTTTTTCGTATCTTGGAAGTTGCAAGAGGAAAGTATTAAAAAACGAAATCTATACGATAAAATTTTGTCACAGTTTATCATACACGCATACAAACAGTTAATAATAATTTTTTCATAGTTTAATGTACACATACTAACAGTTATTCAATGAAAGTTTTCTAAAAAATGGCAAGAAACTCGTATCTGTAATAAATTGCTTGATATAAATAAATTGCTAGAAAATACTTTACAGTTAAAATACTAAAAATAATGTGAGAGAATATAAATATTTTAATACATTCAATAACTATGCAAAGATAATTTTTTCAAAAACTTATATAATCTTAAATCCAAGAACATAAATATTTTGGAAATAATTATAAATATATGAAAAAAGGTACGGAGAATGATAAAAAAGATACTGCTTTTTTTTTAATTAATTAAAATAATTACAATCGTTAAATTTTCAAAATACTATAAACCACATTCTAGAAATCTAAGGAGTTATCTATAAAAGTACTAGAAAACAGCACAAAATTTTATAAATACTAAAAAAAAAGACAAGAGATTTTTAAAAGACTAACAATCATAGAAACGTAATTTTTCTATAAATTTAAAAAAGTAATAAAAATCTATAAAAGTGTAAATTATAGATTACCAGATTCCAGAAATCTATACAGAAATCTATAAAACTGCAAAATACTAGAAATCTAAAAAAATTGCTAGAAAATCCTTCACAGTTTAAAAAATTTTAAAAAACATTTGTAAAATACTAGAAATAGTTTAATACACTCAATAACTATGCAAAGATTATTTTCTCAAAAATTAAAGACTAAAAATTAAAAAAATTAACAAATTAATAACTGTTTTTTTCGGAAATCAAATAAAATAATCACAATCGTTGAATTTTTAATACTATAACATCACATTCTAGAAATCTGTAGAGCGATTTATAGACATACCAGAAATCTACAAAAACACCAAAAAATACAACCCTAGTAACTATGGTTTTTATAAAAATTGGTCAAATCTTTATAAAAAAACTCCGTTTTTATAAACTAATTTTAAAAAAACTTTATAAAAAATGCCAGTTTTATAAACCTGGTTTTATAAAAAAATGTCGTTTTTTGTAAACACAGTTTTATAAAAAAAATTTTTTTTATAAAACAAAAGTTTATAAATTGTGATACTTTATATAAAGAAAATTTTTATATTTCTCAATTGAACGAAAATTTTTATAAATTTGGAAAAGTTTTATAAAATACTTTATAAAGTGTGCTCAATTGTATAAAGTACTTTATAAAGGAAGCACAGTTTTTATACAATACTGTATAAAGCATACATATTTTTACAAAATACTTTATAAAGCACGAGAAAGTTTTATAAAGTTCCGTATAAAATCAAAAAACCTTTATAAAACACAGATAGTTTTTACACACTTTAATGTATTTTTTATAAAAGTCGCAATTTCTATACAGACTGTTTCAACTTGACTTATGCCAAATCAGTATAAATATGTGATCGATTCGTTCTGAGTCATTAGCAGTCATTAGGCTTTCGTACTAACATGCAGTTAAATTATCAATGTAAAAATTGATCATAAAAACAATAAAGCAGCAGGTTGTCGGGCCTTTTTGTTACATTTAAGTGTGGGACTTGTGTAAATATGAAAACGTGTATAACCGCGGTCTCTCTCTTTTTCTCATTATTATGTAGTATTTGTGCCAAGAAAATAAAATTGAAGAATATAATATGGTCTGGCCGACGATTTCATATCATTATTATTATTATTATTATTATTATTTATTATTTTTTTTTTAATTTTTGCCAATGATCATCGAACTGATTGGCGTAAACTTTTTTATGTTGATTAAAGAAAAAAATCAAAACTTTGACAAATTTTTTTTGTTCTGTATTACCCGACTACTTGTTTTTTACTTTTTTAAAGTTTTTATATCTCATTGGCATAAGATAGCACTATGTTTTTACATACGTGAATGATGTTTATGATTTCGACGAATGCCTTGAAATTTTATCCAATAATTCATACACATTTCATTCTCTGTAGAAAAATTTAAATTCAACAACAATAGAATATTTAATTTTGAAAATTTTATGTATCTTACAAACTTTAAGTACTTAATTGTTTTTTTATTTATTTATTTATTTTTTTTTCATAGTTTTCAAACTTTCAATTTTTTTTAAATACGATCCTTGGTAATTGTGACGACCGATAAAATCCCACAGCTGTCAAAAATACAATTTATTTAAAAATGTTTCGGAAAGTTATATCTCTTCTTACACAAAAACCTGTAGTAGGTATAGTTTCAACAATTTTTATTATAAATTTGTTGTTACGATTTTTTAAGCTCGATCGAATGTTTAAATACCCGCGTGTATCGTGTTATTTTCTATTATACACCAAAAATGGTGCTATTTTCGGACATCTTGCTGTAAAACTATATACATGAAAATTTCCGTCAGTTTCTATAAGAGTTTCTGTGTCATTCACACAATTTCTATCCAGTAGCGCAGTACAATAAATCATCAAAATGGGATTTTGGAATCTACGAATTTGTATACTCGTATTAATTACCTGCAGTTTTATTTACTTAACATCTTCAGCACCGATGGTCCCTCCCCAGGTAAGATAAGAGACTTCATTCAACGCCAAGTGAAAAAAGCCACGTATCCACACGCTCGCGCGATGCAAAATTGGCATTTCCACACATTGAATAAAATATAGTCCTTGACTTGTATAGAACAATTTTGTTAACTCATCTAATTTTTTTTTTTACGTGTAACTCACTCATATTTGATAAAATTACGAATTATTTGAATTTTCATACAAGTCTCATAGTCATCAATAACAGCAACTTTCCCGAGTCAAAATTTTCAACCGCTGATTGGCCTCCTTCACCCTCCATTCATGCAAAAGTGGAAATATCTGCAGTTTTAGAGGTTGAACCCATTGTTCTT
>JAPYZL010059864.1:0-10793 GCA_030522825.1 Platygaster orseoliae | reverse complement strand
GTACCAACATAACGCCACCAAAAGATCAAAAATCGAACATACGTAGCCCGCGAAAATTCAAAATTCGCGATACTTTTTGAACAAACCTCGTACATAGTAGATATCTAGACATCTTCTACAGATATCCAAAGATCTATTGTAGATCGCCAGATATCTACTCATATTTACCTGGGTTGGACTGTGGAGTGCGAAATTTATATAACTTTGAAACTAGAAAATTTTTTTCCAATATTTATAGTATAAATCACTATGTTTTTTTCTCAGTGTATCTTTTGGAACCAAGAAAAATTTGAATTATTTAAAGTATTTTAGATTCCTCGATTTTCTGAATTTTTAATTTCTAAATTTTTAAAACAATTATCTAGTATTTTCTATTTTATTTCATTTCTAGATTTTTTTTAAGACTCGAAATTTATTACACTTGACGGAATTTGTGAAATATTTCTGATATTTTACAAAATTCTTAGGATCCTTAAATTTTCAAAGTTTTGAAGACTAACAGATTTTTATTGAAATCTCTAAAGTTATCGACGATTTTCGTACAAAAAAAATATCTTGATTTTTTAAAAATTCAAAAACCTCAACACAGTTTTTGTAGTATAACGGAACTTTGAAAAATTCCCACAATATGGGGAATGTATCGACATTTTTCAAGATTCTACAAATTCATAGAAAATTGTATAGTTATTGAAAACCTTCAAAATTTATCATGATATTCATTGAATTATATTTTTTTTGGAACCTTAAAATTTTTTCAAGTTTTGAAGACTCGTAGATTTTTATTGAAAACTGTTATTTAGTTAGGTAAAAAAAATATGTTTAGTGTTTTTTACTACTTATAATATTTATAATTGCAATATTTGACGTTTTATACTGTATGGTAAAAAAAATTACTGTAATACATGAAAATTTAAAAGAATATTGTAGATTCTCGTAGAATATAGTACTTTTTCCAATATTATTTTATATTACGAACAACTAGGTTTATTTCTCAAAAACCTACGCTCCTAAAAGCCACAAAAAATAATTGTAGGATTCGCGCGTTGCCCCTTGAACTCTCAAAGTTACCAAGATATAAAATAGCTATTTGCACATCTAGGTGCTAAAGTATGAAGTTTTGCGCCGAGATATACATCTAGTTTTTTACATTGAAACCATCAACAAAGCGAGTTGTTTACCTCACAAAATTTCAGATTGTGTTGGTCAATGTGTAAAACTACCTGCGCAGGTCACGTGACGAGGGGAAAAAAAGCGAAAAAATAGATTCAACTACTTTTTCTTCTTTTTTTTTAAATATGAGGTGAAAAACTCGCTGTTGACGGTTGATGTACAAAAAAAAAAAAAAAAAAATCTATTGAAAGGCCGACAGGAACGTAAAAAAATGACGGAAACGTAATTTGTGAAAACAGCGCCGCGGTGGTGGCGGCGACTCGATGGTAAATCACCAATCTGGACGAGGAAAGAGAAATAAGAAAATTAAGAGAAGCGGGGAAAACTAAATGGCGAGTTTTCGTCGTAGCGACGACGAGCACTGGCCGACGTCGCGGCGTTCCCGGAAGCAGAGCCAGCCCCGCAAGATAGACGTGGTCCAGGACGTGGTCGCGGATGACCTTGAGAACTTGGCCAAGGTCGCGGGCCCTGGCAAGTTCTACAAGTGTCTGCTGTGCGACGAGGGCTCGGCCGCGAGAGGCTTCGTTTGCCCCCCGTACCACACGAAAGCGTCCCTCATCTTGCACACCATGTGGAAACACCGCGGCAGCGGCGCCAAAAAGGCCAAGAGCAAAAACCACGGACGAGAGATAACTCTCAAGGCCACCCTCTACACCAACGCCAATTTGCCCTACCAAAGATAACCAAGGTTCAATCGCGCTCCTTTAGTTCGTAAGGCTCACCTTTACCAGGTTTGTTTTCCTAGTATTATTACACTGCGCATAAAAAACATTGAAAATAGCGAAATGGAAACAAATGGAATCTAGACCATCTAGACCATATCTCAAGATATACGTGTCTCGGGCTTTTTTTTTGAATTAGCTCTCACAAACGATTTATTCAACTAACATTTCCATTTTTTCTCTCTTTTCAGCACATTACACGAATCGCGCTGTCTCTCTCTCTCTCTCTCTCTCTCGCACCTTTAATGTTAAAAGAACAACTTTATTGAGCTAATTTAGCGAAACCCTGAGACGCGTGTGTCTTCGAATGTAGTCTTGACTCTCTTCTTCTTAATTTCATGCCAGCTTACTTTGGTGACTTGAATTTTGTTGCACAGTGTTATCAGGGCAAAACAAATTATCTACTTAAATAGGAATTGTTTGTTTTAATTATTTAAAATGTCAGTCTTTCTGCAAATTTTAAAACTATAACTATACACGGGGTTCCCAAAAAGGGAAAAATTCATGAAACTATGATTGAATAATAAAATCTGCTACAATGCCCCAAATAACGTAATTTTCGAAATTACTCAATTTCACAAAACATCTGAATCCTAAAACTTGTACATTTCCCAATTTTTGGATTTTTATACATTCATATAGAAGACTCAAAATACATACAATTCTCAAATTCACTAAATTTTGAATTTTTTCTTCGGAGAAGTTTACTGAAATTCTATGCGATTTTTCTCAAATATATATCACGATTTCTCCGTAAATAATTATAATCTTTTCGTATTTCTTTACAATAATTAGCGACTTTTTGGTAAATAATTTTTTACTGCCCTGATTATTATGTTTGTACATTGATCGAACTGAGAATGAGGATTTTTCGTTGTTTCACCTCGACCTTGGATTGATTGCTCATTGCCCTTGATGGTAATGGTAATGAGAGACATCCCTTACTTTTCCTGGGACCAATGTTCGAGCGTCGTATTCTCATTGTTGGCTTTCGCATTTGGTGTTGTGACATAGCAACAATCTAAATTGAAAAAGTCCTCATAATGGAAGAGATCTCATTACCATTATTTCTAGAAGAAAACATTCGTCAATACTGCGAATCACGATATTTCTCGTAACTGTCATTAAGCATTGTAATCACGTTTCATGATGGATCATGTATCAAAGATGAGTCAAAAATTCAGTGTACTGTGCCATTACCCTAACAGCACACATAGTCCCGGGGACGTCCCCGGGACTTTAGGACACCCTCGGGATGTCCCTGGGACTTTGGGGCTGTGAGGGTAAAATGATTTCTCTCCATTAAGGTTACTCATTGTTTTTCATGTTATTTAACTTTTTGTTCAAGTTACACGCGGATGAGTATATGAGAATGTTTTGATGTATACAGCCATGATTTTGTACTTGTAAATGATGTTTATGGCGTCACCCAATACAAGTTTCATTAAAAAATCGCACGTGTCACGAGTTTTATTGAGCGGACTTGATTTTTGGCTGGGAAAAGTCAATGGGATTGCAGGCACCTCTGGAAAAGCGTTTTTTTCTTTAATTGAATACGTGGTATACCGCACTGAACAAATGAAATTTTTTCTCGCCTCTTGACTAATTCATCAGAGTGATCGGATTGATTGGAACCAGATGGATTGTCAGGTAAGCCGATAGAAGTTGCCACGGTGTTATCGATTTTCGCGCCTCTGTGGTCCGTGCGGTCCGACTCTGGTAGACATTTTTCACCTCTGCATTTTCGCAACTGAGCAACTAAATACTATACAGAGACTGATTTTCAAACAAATCATCCAACCTAAAACTTCATTTTAATATTTCTAATTACACACTGATTTTGCATAATCAGAATTTCAGCTGACGATTGCGAATTCTTACATGTTTTGCTTAGGAAATTGTTCAACTTTCATAAAATGTTCAGGGGAGTAGGCAAGGAAAATGCTTGCATATTATTATCTTCAAAATATACTATTCAGTGGTTTCTGAAAATTAAAAATTGGCATTACACAAGGTGTTCCTAGAATGGGAAAAATTTATGAAATTATGATGGAATAACAAAATCTGCTAAAATGTTCCAAATAACGTCAATTTTGAAATTACTCAATTTTACAAATTCTATAATCTTATTTCTATTGACTTTCAGAAATCATCATAACCAATTCAACGCATTATTTTTTTATTTTCATTGATTTTCAAGTTCATTTCCATTTTTTATTTTTACATGAAATAATAATAAAATTTACCCTAATGTCAGAAATGGTTCGAAACCCAAGAATATTTATTTACTTCAAATACGTCAACAACAAAGAGTACATCAATTATAATCTCACATTCCATGATAAATTACAGAACAAAAAATTCTCATAATAAAATATCTTTAAAGTTTCTTGCAAAAAAAACAATGAAAAACACTGTAACCTCAAGACGTCCCGGTTCCTGTAAAATCACTGTAGCGAGTACATCGAACGATAAAGGACCCGAATTCGATTTTCAAAACGAGCGCGTATCAAAGGACCTTTCAAACTCTGTTGTAAAGGATCTTGGAAGCGATTACGTTCCACGGGATCTGCCGAAAATATATACTGAAAGCACGTTCGTTAAATTCACGGTCCTGGTCTTCCTATACTTGACGTTATAATTACTAGCTAAAGTTTTCCAAATTCGCACAGTTGTTTGTGCAATAGTTGCTCGACACGTGAAGCGGAAAAGCTTATTGAAATTTGACAAAGGTCCCATTAACCCAAGGCAAGTTCTAATGGTTCTGCGTAAATTGCAATCGCGGGACCGAGTTCGTTAATGTTTTGAAAGATAATTTTTTACGTGAAAAAAAGTTTCACAAGGGTCATGCAATTTATTTTATATGGAATAGATGTTTATTAGGAATTGAATATATAAATTTCAAGGACAAAATGATCAAGTTTTTTACAGTATCACAATATTATCATTTTCAATATCAAAATTTTCCGATTCATAATTTACGAATTTTGCGAGAGTCCTATCTTTTGCAAAGTGTTGTAAATGTGACGAAATTTCTGAATTTTTGTATCATTCAAGATTATGAATGATATTCATAAAAATGAGAAAATTTTTGCAATTTTGGAATTCTTGCAATCTCCAAAATTTTCGACATTTTGCAAATTTTGACGGAATGTTCGGAATAACGGAAAGTTCCAAAGTAAATTAGTTGAAATTGTCAAAGCATCTTTATTTTCATAATTTCTAAATTTTAAGAGGACACAGAAGCTGCTGTAGTGCAAGAGAGACGAATAGAACGGGAAGCGAATGAGAGGAAGGAGGACGAAAAGAGAATGTCTTCCGTGTCCTCTTACTATACTTGAATAAATTTTCTCGAGTACTTTTTGTTTCCAATTTCCATAAATCTTGAAATTTACCAATGCCGAGCATTTTCCAAATATTAATAATTCATAAATTTTTCAAAAATCGTTTTAAAAGAAAATTTTTCATGTAAAAAGAGATTTTACGAGGATCATGAAATTTATTTGTTATGAAATAAATGAATACAAGAAATCGAGTGTATAAATGCCAAGGACAAAATGCTTAAGTTTTAACAGTATCACAATATCATGATTTTCCCAACCGGAAAAAGCTCCTTTTTATCCAGCGTATTCCATTCGACACTGAAAAGTGACAATTTATGCAGAATAGGGAATCCGCGTGGTTCCGGTGGCAGCACAAAAGCGAGGACAATATTTGGTTTCCGCAGATTCAGCGTGCAGTGCATCAAGAAGAAAATCTTGCAGGTAAA
Organism: Platygaster orseoliae; assembly: GCA_030522825.1. NCBI lineage: Eukaryota > Metazoa > Arthropoda > Insecta > Hymenoptera > Platygastridae > Platygaster > Platygaster orseoliae. Next base: position 5,132 of record JAPYZL010059864.1, on the reverse strand, counting down.
AAAAAGTGTTTGCGTTTATGCAAACTGTACTGGAAACCGTTACAAAGCCACATACCCGTATTCATTAATCCCCCGAAAATCCGACATCCCATTGTCGCGAGTTTAAACAGTCGAGTTACCTTTTATAAAGGGCCTTTGATTAAAAAAGTGCGCCAATTTCGTGACTGTTTCGAGCTACTTCTAAAGTTGGAATTCTGTCTCATATTACAGGAATTGATTTAGAATTTAAATCTGAAATAGTCAAGTCAATTATGAAATTTTTTCAAAGATTTGGATTAGCCGATGAACGGAAATCGACTTAATGAAAAATGAATGATTTTTGTCACCGACGAAATTATATAAAGACATAAAAAACTTGACTGTGAATTCGAAAAAAGTTATCATTATTATAATTTGATACTTCTCATAAATAAAATGAGGCTGACTGCATAGTAGAGTGAATAGATTCAAGCTTTCATACAGATTTATCACAGTGGAGGAAACAACAGTGAGAAAGGAATGGCAAATTCGCCGGGCCACAGGGAAAAGGGGTCAAGACAAAGCAATCGATTCTAATTCAATTATCGCGTGCAATTGCGCTCCCCAAATATTGGGCGGGGCGCTGGTGGCGCCCAATGACTAGAAACCCTTTTTCTAAAACCGTTCATATCTGCATGCGCGCAAAAAGCTCTGGAAAATTTAACGAAATTGATTATCTGGCATCGAATGTGCTTATCTTTCCAAATGAGTGCTCGGCCCGACCGGGCGGAAAGAGGAAAATGAGCGAAAAAGGCGATACATTTTTTATCGCGATTGATGCCCACTTCAAAAACGACCCTACTTTTTACCCAGTGCCGTACAATCAACCGGATTGCTTTTTTTTCGAGCTATTTATTTTGCCAAGTCGTCGAGAGCTCCAAAGTCGAACAATTTTTCCCATTCACTTTCATTTTCCATCACGAAACTTTTATTTTTCGGTTCACATGGTTCGTCGATTAATTGAATAATTTACCTTGCGTCACGTTTCGAATTTTCAATTTCGCTGAATTCGTTGGTGAGAATTTCCTGTTTCGTGCTTTCAATTTTTCCTCTCAGCTTTGGATTTTTTTCGCTGTCGCAGTTAGCAGGTCTGGTTTGAAGAGGGTCAAGTCATTAGTAAGAAATCGTATCATCAAGTGTTTCTTACGAGTTTTTTTCGCTCGGCTACTGGAATGGAAAAAAAATGTTAGGATTTGAAAATAATTGCGCAAGTCTGACATGTAACCAAAAAACGCTAGAAAACATGGCATCATTCTTAAAGACCACAAACACAATCGTATATTTTTACGTATTTTATTTCAAGTTAATTATGTTTTAAATAAAACACTTAAAAATGATGCCCAAAAATTTATTCAAAAATGTCAAAATATAAGTATAATGAAAAATTATCATTAAATTATTTAAATAATGTTGATTAATTGATATTAAAATTAATTAATCATCAAAGAATGTATCAAAGTTTACTAAAAATGATCATCATTAAATATTACTCTCAAATAATGTGAATATGGATATGAATATTAATGTTATTAACAGTATAAAATTATTAAGAAAGTCATTCATAAAGATTTCTAATAATATTAAATAATCAATTTTAAAATGATGTAAAAAAATTCATGAAAATGTATTAAAAAATCAACATTATAGAAAATTACCATAAATTAATGTGAGTATTAATATAAGTGTCACGAATAATAGTAATTTATGAGTTTGAAAATTTTTAATGTATTATAATAATATTGATACATGATTTTAAAAATATCAACGAATTCTTGACATTATTCAAAATGATATAAAAAAATGATACGTCATGTCATAACTATTAGGTATAATTTTATAAATAATAATCATAATTTTTTTATTAGAAAAAATTTTTATCAATAAAATCATTAGTTATTCGAATTATCATCCAAGTTTCGTAGTATTCTATAACTGCGACAAAAAAAAAAAAAAAAATAGTGACAATTTGTAGTTTGGCTTATTTGGGTGTGAGATTATTTAGTTTCGATATTTTGTACCTTGGGAAAATTGGATTTTGGAACTTTAGGGTTTCGGATGTTTTGTACCCAAATCGTTTCAATAGATAACCGAAGAAATTTTCGATATCAATTCCATCATTTACTCGATCTCATTATTCGTAAGATGGAATATACGAAAAGAGGTCGAGAGTACTTTAATAACGAAGGGAGTCTCGTTTTGTTTTTCTTGGCGGACAAGAAGCGTTTTAATGGCCCCCAGCAATCAGGCTCGTGGTTATGTTGTCAACATTGAAATTTGAAATTAATCGAATGGAAGAGGCAAAGGGAAAAAGTCAGGAATGGAAAGATGATAACTCGTTAATTGCAAGCTTTATTTGCGAAAGGAGGAAAATCGACGTCTTGGCACATTTTCAACTTTCTCGATAATTTTATTGAAATGATGACAACATTTCACAAAATTTTCCCGAGTCACGGGGTGGAAATGAAAGTTGCCGGAACAGATTGAGAAATCACTTTCCGCTCTGGAAAGTATCGACGGGGTCGTAAAAATCGCAGCCAACAATTTCTTTGCCAATTAGCGCGAGACATTTGTCACCCTCCCCGCTAACCCCCCTTTCCCGCCAGCACTCGTGATACAGACAAAAAGCGAAGCCGCGAGATTATAACCGTGGAAACAGTGCACTTGGAAATAATAAGTTCCATTTTCATGCGACCCGTGTACTTTTAATTCACAGCGTATCCGTGATTCGCTTTTTTTTTCTCCACAGGCAGCGCGCGCTGGCTCTTCTCATTTCCCACTCGTTACGCCCGGCTGCAGCGTGAAAAGTTACGAGCAGCGAAATGTGGCGCGGAAAAGTCGGCCCATTTTCGCGCCAGGTGAGCCCTTCAATTATTATTGGCCATGCAAATCTGCGCGATCGGAAATGGAGCGCCGGAATCGCGAATGACGCGACTTCCTTCCGGTTTCCCCGACGATCGATCGATCGTTTATGGTCCGTAAACACCGCCGCGCGAGGTTTATTCTCAAAAACCATTTTCTGGGAGAAACAGGGGCGAAAAACAATTTTTTTCAAAATCTGCCGCGGAAAAAAAGGATTCGCTGTTTATTAGTGAAAACAAGTGCTGTTTCAACAGATGCCATTATAGTGTGGAGACTGTAGAACAAGGATGGATCAATCAAGATATGGAGAATGCAGGAAAAAAGTAATGCTGGTGATAAAACTATCGGAAAATGGACAGTAAACGAGGCCGCTGATGTGCGAGCGATAATAAGTCGGCAATGCGACGGTGGACAGTGCGAGGCCCGGGGCGGGATAACATTTTTCAAGCGAATGGCCCAATCTGGCGGCGCTGAAGAGATACGATCTTGGACGGGAAAAGCACGAGCGTCGCCCACGGTTCGTATCGAGATGAACGAGCAATTATTAAGGCACACGATTGTCAGGTTAATCGCCTGGAATAAATCGGCTCCAGCTTCGGAAGAAAGAGTTGAACAATAGAGCTTTTCAGCAAACTGTCGTTTGAGTACAAGCGCGTAGAGGCGAGTTTCAGGCCGTTCGAATTGAAATATATTCCGATACACTTTATTATTGTTCAATGTGAAAACACATTTTACCCTGAGTTTTCAGAGTAAAACGAAATTCTGAATTCTACTCACTGAATAGAGAAGAATTTTTGAGGAGAATTTTCTCTCAAATGAAACTTCATTCATGAATGTTGGAAAATGAACGTTTGAAAAGTTGTTTCGATCGAGAAAAAACTTTCGAAATCCATGAAATATCAGAAAATGATTTTAATGATATTAAGACTGAACAAGTACCTATGGTTAGAGAAATCTGAATTCAGTATAGAATTCTGAACAAATACGGTAGAAATTTGTAGTAAAACTGTATAAATACGAAAGCATAAAAATACCAGGAATCTTGAAAATATTAAAAAGTACAACATTACTTTAGAGATAATATGTAAAACGCGAATTTCGGAAATCCAAGTAATACTTATAATTTGTGTATAATTTTTCTCCCAAAAATGTATAACAATGTTTAAAAATATAAAAATTTTAATTGCTAAAGCATCGAGTTCTAGAAAGTAAAATAAATAACCATTACAATATCAAAAAATTCATCTAGTATAAAAAAAAATGTGAGCTGTCCTAAATCTGTACAGGTATTTAAATTATATCGAAATAATCAAAAAAATATTAAGTAAAAGAAAACTACAAATGCCAGTTGTGAAAGAGTAACCAGAACATAAAATTTCTAATTAAATTCAACAATAAGTAAAAGCAGACGAGTTTTTTGCAAGAAAGACACTCTGAACAAACACGAAAAATCGTGAATGCTAAATGGGAGATTTAAGATGAATTAAGGGGGGAAGTACCATTTGAGGCCGAGAAAAAAGTACTTTTTTTGCGGTGTATTTTTGGAAAAATGAAACGGTGCACACAAAAATTGATATCGTTTATATCTAGGGCAATGTTTCAAGATAAAAAAAAGTATTTTCTACATAATGTGAAATAAAAAATTAATTGACTTTTGGTCAATTCCCTGACAACTGACATCGAAATTGGCGTACACGATCCTGGCCACAATTTTCATCTGAAATCATGAAATCAAACATTTTTTTACTCGAGAGGGTTTTTTTATCCTAGGTAGACTACGATCTTTGCAAAATTCGAACTTTAACCGTAAAAATCTGTGGTTAATTTGTTGCAAAACCAAAAAATTTGCAGAAAATTTTTTTTTTAACTATGATTTTTATAGTTAAAGTTCGAATTTTGCAAAGATCGTAGTCTACCTAGGATAAAAAACCCTCTCGAGTGAAAAAATGTTTGGTTTCATGATTTCAGATGAAAATAATTGTGGCCAGGATCGTGTACGCCAATTTCGATGTCAGTTGTCAGGGAATTGACCAAAAGTCAATTAATTTATTATTTCACATTATGTAGAAAATATTTTTTTTTATCTTGAAACATTGCCCTAGATATAAACGATATCAATTTTCGTGTGCACCGTTTCATTTTTCCAAAAATACATCGCAAAAATAGTATATTTCACAACAAGTTGAGTATCGGGAGTTTTACCGTAGACGTCAAGTTGGCGGCGCAGAGCCATATAGGTTAGTGCGGAGAATTGT
>JAPYZL010059863.1:0-13482 GCA_030522825.1 Platygaster orseoliae | reverse complement strand
TGATATTTCCTGCTGATTTCCAAGTACCCCAAAAAGGGGCTTTTGTTCCCGCATTCCATAGAAATAAAGTGGCCTTTTTTACGGATGCATGGGAAAAATATAATTTTTTAACACCTCCTTCCTCTTGATTCCTGCATTTTATTTTTACAATTTTATTAAATTGTATACATTTATTAATTTCATAAATTATTAATTTCATGACAGTTTTTTATTGCGACACAAGATTAGAATTTTGTTTATTGATAACAAACATTAAAAAAAACTTATTTTCTGCAATTCTTTTATTAATAAATAAAATTAATAATAGATTCTTTTATTAATATATGAGTTGAGTACCTTTTTTTAAAATTTTAAAGAGTTTTTTTAAAAAATATTTTAAAGGTTTTTTCGGAAAAATTAATCGAAATGCTACGAACTTATAGATTTGATATATATTTTTATAAGTATTTCAAACTTTAGCGATTTTCAATGCTTAATTCAATCTCGTTTTAAAAATCTTGAATTTTCCATTGATAAAATTATTAATTTGAATTTATTATCAATAAAAATAGTGTATTATAGTGAGTTTTGTAAATGCCTGTTTCGACGAAACGAAAGTTTGTGGCCCGAGTCGTAGCGTAGGACTGTAATCGTTTCGTTAAAGTAGGCAATTCCCAAAATTCGCGATACGATATTTTATTTACATAAAGTTTTCTAATAATTCACGTCCAAATATCACATTATTAGTAAATTGTGAACAAAAGAATTTGTGAGTAAAAATTCTTACATGAAATTTCTGTCAGAAAAATGATGACAATTTTGAATTTTTATTCAAAGATTTGATGATAAAATGAAGTACAGCTTTATAAAAATTATAAATCAGGATTCGTGAATATGACGCAACGCCAAGGTTTTATTTGCAAGGTGTGGAATTTTTTTCAATGTAGGTTAGGCTGTTTCGATTTCCAGAGCTTGAATGTTTTTCCCTTGGAGCGCTTCGAGGGCCCAAGCGAAAAAGAGCATTTCCCGCGGCGTCTAATCGCTCTAAAATTACGCGCCGCTAGCTTCCGTATCAATGGACGTAATTTTAGACCTCGCGCCGCGACATACACGCCTTTTCGTCTTTAAATGAAAACGCTCTTCATTTATGCAAAACTTGGAATCTACAGACCACATTTAAAACGCGGAATTTGCAGTGACTCGAGTAATCACCAAGGATGACTCGATTTTATCACGATACATGCAATATAATTTTCTGATTCGTGGAGCTAACATATTAAGCTCGTTTGAATGAATATCAAAATCACAAATTCACGGTTGAAAAACAGATTAATTACTTTTATCGTTGGTACAGCAAAATTATCTTTTAAATCGAATCAATCAGATAATTTGTAACATTAATTATTACATAAATTATTTAACATAAATAATTTAGACATAATTATTATGTTTTATTACTTTATAATTAATTAGTAGGAATATGGTGCCATAAAATTGTTCAACAGCTTCCTATTTAAAATAGTAAAATATGCCCTTGGCTGAAATTTTGAAGTGTCTAACATTAATGGTTGGCCACGAAATCATACTTCTATCTGCTGATGATTACAGAAAAGACATGGTCTGCAGGTCTTGTTTCTTCGTCTTGTAAGCCCAACAAAGAAAATTAGACTGAATATGTCTGATAGTAATGGATTGTAATTAAAAATACATTAAAATATTCTATAGTCGTTCCAAATATAAAATATCTGTACCTTTTCATTAGTGAATAAAACGAAATTTATTTACTTTTCGAAAACAATACTGAAAAAATCAATCCGACGTATTACTCAGTTACTGAACTATTGAGGAATGCGTACACACCAATTTCCTCTGCTGCGAGCCTCGAAATCAAATATCACATCAAGTAGTTCGCGCACCTGCCGCTTGGAGCGCGAGCCAAAGTTTTTCTCGAATCAAAAAATTAGTCGGGAATGAACTTATAATCGCGGTTTCTTAGCTCGATGTCTCTGGTCCTCACGATTTACACTTGTAAATACGTAATGGACTTGAGACCAACTTGTGATTCATTGTGTATTCTAATGAATAATGACTTCAACAGGTATGTAGTAATGTTATGTAAGAAATCCGTCATACTTGAACAATCGAATATTTTCCCGGAAAGATCTGTAAATTATTACCAAGGCACTAAGCTTAACTGCCCTGGTTGAAATTAGTAAAAATTTTATACATTTTATACACAGTAAAATGTTAACGATGTTAACAAAGGGGTGATTTATCCCTTAATTTATCCCCTACTACCAGGTATGTAGTAATGTTATGTATGGCCGTGTTGGTCCTCGTAGTAATTTTTGAAGTTTCTACTTCTATACTGCAGCAAGCTGCAAAAATCATTTTTATTTACTTCACACATAACCAAATTTTAACCTGTGCATTACGATGCAGTTCGTTGGACAATAGTTATTCATATTATCGAAGTTATTGAGTAGTTGTCGAATTTAATCGAATTTTTATAGAAAATTCATAGAGATTACATACGTACCCTTGTAATCTTTAATCATGTATGATTTCTCAAATCCTATACGACTTTAAAAATTTCTTACATGTTTTGCCAGTTCATATATATGGCTCCACAGAGGAATCTTATATGATCGTCACTTCATATATGGTTGTCATATATGACTTTAAAGGCCATATACATGATTAGTGACAGTCTGTAGAAAATCTTATATGTGTATTATTTATGATATGAAAAAAAAAACCTATATGATTTTAAAAGCATAGAAATTCGACATTGAGATAGTAGTGCATTTGATCATAATTTCATCATATAATTTCATCGGAATAAAACCAAAAATAATTGTATAAAAAAGGGAAATTTCGGCAGTCAAAAAATCTTTTCCGTTTTCACCAAAAAAATGATTCTAAAGTGCATGTTTCCTTGTGAACCGAAATTTTGAAAATAACAATATAACAGTAAAATTTCTAAATTAAAAAAAATCTAAATTTTTTTCATTCTTAGTTTGTTTGAAAATTTAAACATTTTATTTTGGCTAATTTCGTGGTAATATAGTATTTTTTTTTTAATTGTCACAAAATTGTAACTTAGCTCTTTATGTTAAATCGAAGAAATAATAATATTAGTAAAAAATATAAAATATAAAATAAAATACGACTACATTGCTTATTCGGTAAGTTTATCGCACAAAAAATTATCATACGATAGTAAATTTTTCAAAAAAATATGAAAATAAATAATAAATCATAATAAGTCATCCATCGCACAATAAGTAAATATATATATTTTTTAACTTTTCTGATTTTTTCCATGATTTTCGCGATTCATGAAAATGTCTTTAAAGTAACTTTTTCAAATGTATATAAAATTTATGAAATTTATGTAAATATATGAAATTTATATAAGAATATGTAATGTGTATGAATTCGTTTTGAATATTTATAAATTATTTTACTTTAATTTCAATTCATATTAAAAGTATATAAAATTTCTTTACTTCATTTTCATAAAAATATTTTTTTGTTGATAATACGTTCAGAAATTTGATAACTTAACGTCATTGAAATAAAACCAAATAAATTTACATAAAATAGGAAAATTCTGACAGTCAAGAAATCTTCAAGAACGACTATTTTTTTAGCAGCAACACATGTTACTATTCAATATAATGGTAACTATAATAATGCGATTTAAGAAAGTGTACTCATAATTCATAAATAACTCATCTCAAGGACGTAAATCAAGGCACTACGACTTTTTTTTCATTTTTCATATAAAAAGCTCATATTTATCTCCACGAAAAGCTTTTCAGCTGGCTCGACGTCCTATATCGTGGAAAAAACTCTAGACCATCGATTCGTGTTTGTCTTGGCAAAAAGTGCAGTATCTCTTGACGCTGGTGACTCCGCTGTCGGTCGCTGCCTCACTGCAGAGTCTTGGAAAACTCGTAATCGGATCCAGCTCCGTGTATGTACACAGAAGCTTAGAACAGAATCTAGCGGAACGCGAGAGGACGATGCACCGCGTTCAAGACAATGTCGGCTTTGTGATACATCCTCTCATACTCGTCTATTCATGGAATATAACCACCCTCTTCCCCTTCTCCTCTGACTTACTCGTTCTCTTTCTCTTTTCTCGACGCATGATACGTATAAATGAGACCTCAGAAATTTGAATTTTAAAGGAAAAACTTAGCTCCATAATTCTTATTATTCTAATTTTCTTTCCTCAAGATTATCTTTACGAATTAACAAGTAAAATTTATCTTATTTCTTCTTTATTCTTCTAGCTTTCAGTCACATTTTTTGACTCTCTTCAGGAATTTACAATGTATCAAGGCTAAAACAATAACTTCACGAACATAATTATAATTAGGATTATTCTATATAACTATCAAAAATTCACGAAATTGAGTTGGAAGACTTATACATCCTACATCAATCTAAATTACAATTCTCCGCCTTCCTATTCCATCACTTATGTATATTAATATATAATTATTTATATTTTTATCACTTTATATAGATAACAAATCGAGTTGGAAATGATCACTCGAAGCCACATCTTTTATTTTATTTCATCTTTAATTTATTTCTTTCATCAATATTTCGACCATACTGTCGGGTCCTCATCAGGATCTTAACATAATCAAAAAAACAATATACCAACAAAATCTCTCTACAAAAAACCAATAATATGAAAATAACAATAAAATCAACTCACGAATTATAAAGATTCCCTTATTATGAAATAATTGTGATCGAAGAGGATTCTGGTTAGTACCATCGTCAAAATCTCTTTACATATGAGACAATAAAGATCTTTACAATAAAGATCACATCAGAAATATTGCATATTTTTGACACTTGAAATTGAAAACTTTTAGAAATGTTGGAGATAATTGAATCCGAAGAAATTTGAAAACTTACAGATTTTGCATTTCTAAAATTTTGATATCTCATACACGAAAATGATAGAAATTTTTGACAAATTAGAGGATTTTGTAAAAATGGAAATTGTAAGATTTTTCCGAAATGTTATAAAGTTTTTAATTTTTTGTAACTCGAATTATGAAAAATTAGAAAATTTTTTAAATATTAAATAATTTTCAATTTTCAATCTGAAGTACATTGTATATGTCAGTAATTTTCAATGATTTTGAAATTTTGGGAATTTCGAAATAATAGAATTTTTTAAAAACTCAAAAGTTTAAAAATATTTAGATTGTTAGAACTTTTAAATTCATATTTTTCTCCATTACAAATTCTTGATAAATTTATAATTTTCTCCAATCTTAATAATCGAATCATTCTTGATTTTAAATTGCGATGTAAATTGAAAATTTAATAAAAACTTCGAAAATTCTTGAAATGATGAAATTTGTGAAAAATATAAAAATTTTGGAATTTTCGTATTTTGAAACTTCTAGATTTGATTTTTTAATTTTTGATAAATTTTCATTTTTTTTTTATTGACAACTTATTCATAATCAACTGTTAGTTTTGATTTTTTAAATTTTTTATTCAAATTTTAATTTAAAATAACAAAATAAAAACTTGAAAAATTTCAGAAATTTTGGGAATCATGGAATTCGAAAAAATTTTAAAACCTCAAGTTTCAGGATTTCTGAAATTCTAAACTCCAGAGACGAAAATGTTGAGAATTTTTGACACCTTGAAGAATTTTGAAAATAATGATACTTCGGAAATCCTCATACAAGTTTTCATTTTTCAAATTTTGAGTTTCGAAAGAATTGAAAATTTCGTTAAAATTTAAACGTTATGTGTTTGAAAATTAAAAAAAACTTTTGCAAACCTAATAATTTTTCATCTTATTTGATATTTTTAATTTCAAATCTGAAATACATTAAAAATATCAACAATTATTAACGATTTCAGAACTTGTAAAAATTTCTAAAAGAATGAAATTTTTCAAAGTCCAAGATCTGAAAAATTTTCGGGATTTCGGAAATTTTAAAATTTGTGTGTTTTTTTTAATGAAAATTTTTTATTCTATTCTGCTGTTTAAACAGAAAATTTATTAGAATCAACAGAAAATAAATAATAAAAATTCATTAAAAATTATATGAATTCACTAAAAGACATGAATTCACCTGCAGTGAAGTCGGTGAATGCGTACAGTTGAAAATAACTACCTCAAGTACTTGACGTTATACATTCATTTAAAAATAGTTTTTGAAAGTGTTAGGTTAGGTTGATGATGAAAAATCGGAAAAATACCCTTGATTGTAATTTTCTTCAAAAAATATCGTTTATTTCATTATTGATGTCGCTAAAAAACTCAAAATTTGCTTACGGGTGTTTTTTGCACAAAACTAAAATTTCAGGAATGCTATAAAATTCGGGATTCTCAAAAAGTACGGGAAATCCCGAAAAGTCGGGATCTCGCACACCCCTACAAAACACACTTGAGATGCATACAAAACCAAATTGTCCTGCAATTTCTACCAACCATGATGCAACATTGACTAGTCATCCACAACAACGCTATCCATACACTCCTTGAAATTGACGAGCCAGTTTCTCTACTCTCGAGAAAAAATGAGCCGTTAAGTCATTTTCGCGCTGCGTCGAAACGCGTCGTGGAATATTAATTTTCCTCAAGTGTCTGGGAACCCTTCATTGTTTGCGACCTGGAACCGGGTGCGCGATGTTGCATCTGCCTCTTTATTCCATTCATCGCATGTACGCGCGGCCAAAGAGCCCTCAAGCTAGCTCGAGGACAACAACTTACTCGGAAAAACGCCGACGCCAATAATGAAAATATTTTCCTTGCTTCGACAAATTTTCCAGGATATTTTCGCATCTTCCGAAAACTTGTTTTTTTCGAGAATTTCTTTTCAACATGCGCGGAATTTTTCCTGAATTTTCCTCCATTTTCCATGCCAACGGAAACCCGGCGTTTCACTTGGGAAAGGACAAAGATCAACAACCATTATTTTCTCATCATTTGGCGGTTGAATTAAAGCAGAATGCCGTCACGCGCGGACACCGGAAATTGCGCGAGTACGTCGACCGCGCTAAACAAAACCGAGTACTTATTTTTCCCTGTCTCATACAACTTTTTTTACATGGCGAGTAATGAAGGGCGTTAGTCCAATGTCGCGCAAATAAAAAGGTTCAATTATGCGGTTCGTAATCGTCAATAAGTGATTCAAAGTGCGAAATTATGAACAATTTATCAAAGTACTTTTGAAATTGCATATCTTGAATGAAAATTAAAGGTTGTAGCGTTTTCAAAAAATTCTCATTTATTTTCACTTTTAAATGATATTTAAGGGGTTGTCCACATATTACGTGATCACACTTAGGGGGGAAGGGGGTATTGAGTTTGATGACGGCTATTGACGTTAGGGGGGGGGTCCAAAGATGATGACGTGATCATAAAAATAGAACTTTTTATCAAAAAGCTTAGGACACTTTTTTCAAATTTTGCGCCAGTAGTTGTGATTTGATGACGTCAACACTAGGGGAAGGGTCTACGGAATGATGATGGTTGATGACGTAGGGGAAGGAGGGGGTCAAAAATAGGTAAAAAATTGATGATGTAATATGTTGACAGCCACTAAGTATAGTGCGACATTTAAAAGAAAAGGTATATAAAAATAATCAATTCAAAATGTATATCGTCTTCTTCGACTTTTCCTTTTTGTTGTGTAGGGCGTGATTTGACGTGTAATGACGGGAAACGCACCGTAATTGAAAATTCGATACGAGGTGATATGAACCGAGGGACAGACAATGAGGAGGATGAAGGGATCGTAATCGTCTCGAATGTCTCGATGTGACACTGGAAATTGGCTTTACAGGCAACGCAGCTACAGGGAATGTCGCAAAAACTTCAAGGACTAGCAGAAACTGGAAGAACCGACTCTGAAATGTTGCGCGAGCGTAATTTATGAAAGATGCAATTACGTCGGAAACAGGAACAGTAAAAAAAAGGTTGAAGAAATGATACGTAGTTTTATTCAACGCCGTGTGGAAAAGCTCACTTTTCCGCAAATTGTTGAATAAAATATAGTCCTTCACTAGTGTAAAACAACTTTTTTAACTCATCTGATTACAACGCTCACCATCGACTCGCGTTGCAACTTTTAAATTTGTTAAAAAATACTTTTCCACGCTAGTGAAGAAATATACTATTAATTGTTATTTAATAAACTACATTTGTATGAAATTTCATTGCTCGAAGTGTTATACTTTTTTTTTAATCCACACGTAAAGTTTAGTGAAGAATTTAACCATCTATAGGAGTCTCTCTTCTTAAGTTAATTATTCCTGTTTATTTCATTTTTAGATAAAATAATCATTAATTTTACACTAATTTTGAACCCTGAAAACATCCTACGCCTAAGCGCCTGAATTTTTCAATTCTAGAAGCTTACACTCAAGAAATTTTTTCTCCCATATTTTACCATTCCCAAAAAGTATTTTGAAACCACCATAAAACAAAATTTTTATCATGAACTGGACTTTATCAATTTATTCTCAAGGACTTGGAACATGATTTTCTAAAATATCTTTTCAGAGCTTTCAAACCCTTGAATCTCTCTCAAGACCAGAACTTTTCGCTTTCATTCATTCGCACTACATTGGAAAATTACACGACCCAAGTACAAAAAAATCGCTATCGTAACAAGAACTCGAGAATTTAAAAAAAGGGAATTGCTGTCAATGACTTCTACATGATTTCCTGCTTCGATAAAACATTCACTGATTGGAATTCATAGAAAGAAAAAACCTTGTAACTCTGTTTAATGTTTCAATATAATAATATTTTTCATTAACATTTAAAAAATTGTAAATGAAACCTTACTTTTATTTAAAGGAAATCAAGTTTATCCTGCAAATCAAATTCAAAAGTGATACTTAACTCGCGAACAATAAGTGAAGTTGTATACTCATTTTTTTGGAGTGTAATAACACTCTCAAGAGAAAAAAAAACTTTTAAGAAAAAAAAAGTAGTAGTGAGGAAATAAATCTAGTTATATGTAGTAGTTAAAAAAAAAGTAGTAGTGAATAAGTCACAAAAAAAAAAAAAACTTTCAAAAGAGTTTTAAAATTTAGAAAAGTAAGCTTATTTTTCCCTCACTTTTTGTGAGTGAAATGTCACTCCAACAGAATGAAACTTTCACCTTAAAATCTTGCTAATCAAGCTTTTGAGTGATATTTCACTCGATTCAAGCTATACTTCCCTTTTAAAAATTGATTGGATTTTTTACCCCCTTTTCCGAGTGAAATTTTCACACCAGTTTAATTTGCAGGATTTTCACTTGAATTGAATGGAATTCTATTTACAATAATTTAGAGAGTTCTGCAAATCAAAGTTTCGAGTGAAAGTTTCACTTTAAAAAATGAGTAAAAATTCCACTTTTGTCACTCTAAAAGGGTGAAACTTCAAACGTTTTAGAGTGATCACCCACTTCTCGAAAAAATTTGGTGGATTAATGGCTCGTTGACTCAGTGAAATATCACTCGAAAATGATTGTAATTTAACTTTTGGAGTGAAATTTCCACTCCAATTAATTTATAAATAATATTTGATAAACTCCAGTTTGATTTGCAGGATTTTCACTTCAAACGAGTGAAATTCTACTTAAAATAATTCAGAGAGTTCTGCAAATCAAAGTTTACAGTAAAAATTTTACTCGAAAAAAATTGATGTAAAATACACTTTTTTCACTCTAAAAGAGTGAAACTTCAATCGTTTTGGAGTAATCACTCACTACTGGAATAAATTTATTGGATTAACCGCTCGTTTTCTTAAGTGGAATATCAGTCGAAAACAATTGAAATTTAACTTTTGGAGTGAAATTTCCACTCCAGTTTGATTTGCTGAATCTTTTCTTGAATCAAGTAAAATTCTACTTGAAATAATTTAGAGAGTTCTGCAAATCGAAGTTTCGAGTGGAAGTTTCACTAGAAAAAAATTAGTAAAAATTTCAAATTTTTCACTTTAAAAGAGTGAAATTCGAAACGTTTTAGAATGATCGCTCACCACTCAAAAAATTTCAGTGGATTAATGGCTCGTTGACTTAGTGAAACATCACTTGAAAACGATTGAAATTTAACTGTTGAAGTGAAATTTTCACTCCAGTTTTACTTGCAGGATTTTAACTCAGTGTGTCCATAAGTAAACTAAATTACAGTCAGGAAGGTTGGGTCGCGTCTTCACTTATGGACACACTGTTTTAACTTCAATCGATTGAAATTCCACTTGAAATAATTCAGAGAATTCTGCAAATCAAAGTTAAGAGTGAAAATTTTGGTCGAAAAAAATTGATGTAAGATTCACTTTTTTCACTCCAAAGGAGTGAAACTTCAATCGTTTTGGATAAATCACTCACTACTCGAAAAAATTTATTGGATAAACCGCTCGTTTTCCTAAGTGAAATATCATTCGAAAACAATTGAAATTTAACTCATTTAGAGTGAAATTTTCTCTCCAGTTCGATTTGCAGGATTTAAAATAAAATGGAGTGAAATTCTACTTAAAATGATTTAGTGAGTTTTGCAAATCGAAGTTTCGAGTGAAAGTTTCGATCGAAAAATATCGGTGAAAAACCCACTTTTCCACTCTAAAGGAATAAAATTCCAAACATTTTGGAGTGATCGCTTACTACTGAAGAAAACTAGTGGAATGACAGCTCGTTTTCTCAAGTGAAATATCACTCGAAAACGATTGAAATTTAACTTTTGGAGTGAAATTTTTACTTTGGTTTGATTTGAAGGATTTTTAATTTAATCGAGTGAAATTCTACCTAAAATGATTTAGTGAGTTCTGCAAATCGAAGTTTCAAGGAAAAATTTGACTCGAGAAAAATGGCTCAAAAACCTACTTTTTCACTTTAAAAGAATAAAATTCCAATCGCTTTGCAGTGCTCACTCATTACTCGAAAAAATATATTCGATTAATCGCTCGTTTTCTCAGTAAAATATTATTATTCAAAAACTATTGAAATTTCACTTGTTTGGAGTGAAATTTTCACTCTAGTTGGATGTGCAGGATTTTCACTTAAATTGAGTGAAATTCTACTTAAAATAATTTAGAGAGTTCTGCAAATTGAAATTTCGAGTGAAAATTTCACTCGCAAAAAATGGGAGAAAAACCCAATTCTTTCACTTTTAATAAGTGAAGCGTCAATCATTTTGGATTACTCACTTATTACTCGAAAAAATCTATTAGAATAATCGCTCGTTTTCTCAGTAAAATATCACTCAAAAACGATTAAATTTCACTCGTTTGATTTGCAGGGCTTGAACTTAAATCGAGTGAAATTCTACTTAAAATAATTTCGTGAGTTCTGCAAATCGAAATTTCGAGTGAAAGTTTCGCTTGCAAAAAATGGGTGAAACGCCCACTTTTTTCACTTTAAAAGAGTGAAATTCCAAACACTTTGGGGTGATCACTCTCTACTCGAAAAAATTTATTACATTAACCGCTAATTTTCCAAGTGGAATATCACTCGATACGATTGAAATTTCACTCATGTAGAGTGAAATTTTCACTCCAATTCGGTTAAAAAACCGTTACAAAGCCGGCACGTAAATTCCGCGAACCACGAAATGACCGGTGTGCCCAAAAAATCAGGCCGACGCAAATACAAAATTAACTTGCACGCACACGAAGGGTACGAAGCAGATCAAATTGGATTCGCTATAAATCCCAAAGGCAGCTACGAGGGAGCGCGAACCGGTCAATAATTTCCCCATCAACGCGCAACTATTCCTATAAAACAACGCACGGGAAAATTCGCGAAATCTGGGCGTTCTCAAACTACGTTTTCCTATAGAATTTCTGGGTCAGCGAGCGAAGGACGAGCGCACTCTACAGCTGATCCTCACAGGATCTTGAACCGGAAAAAATATCAGCTCGACGAGGGCACGGCAATATTTGACTCACCCCTGGAAATCAGTAGAAAAGAACGTTTTTCCTCGGCAATCGGGATTTTGATGGCGCACTATTATTTGCAGTTTATCCAGCCGACACTTTTCGCACGAGATCCTCCTCGCGGTGACCGACAATTATCGAACTGACCACAACAGCGAGATATCTCAAACTGCGGATAATGTGGGACAATGCAGCGAATTCGCGTTGCGAATTTTCGCGCGGCGCTGGCGCCATCTTGGATTCGGATGCTACGCGGCACTACGCGGAATCGCATTCAAACGTTGTGCGAATGTAGATTCATGCAGATCCCTATGCATTTGGGTGGTGTAGAAAATAGGGGAAAAAAAGGAAATGCACGTACATGTGATTTTATACAAGATTATATTACATTATTTTATACAAAAGTTTTATTACAGTTCCGTGTAAATTCGTTTTCTTGAAATCATCGATCAACCTGAAAAAACCGTTATTTTCAAATTTCGAATATTTTTTGCAGCCGCGCGCATGCGTATAAGCAGAATTGGCAGCACTGCGATTTGCATATATACAATCCATGCAATGCAAATTAACAGTTTGTTTCGTACAAGAACGTACCTAGAAAGGGTTTTTGGGGTCCGAAAAACCTGTACCGAAAATTACTTAAATTATCATTAGCCATCAAAGGAATAGGGGGAAAAAACTACTGTTTTTATATTTTTTAACGCATGAAGCTAAGATTTAAAAACTATTGTACACAATATTTTGTAATGTATTCGAATTAATGTGATGTATTTTTCGATATATTTAGAATAAGGGTACAAAAATATTGCGAATTCATACAAAAAATGCAACTATTTAAATTTTGAATTCCATTCCTAAAAATTCACATTTAGACAATTATCTAGAATAAAAGTAATAAACGTACAAGTTTTTTAAAAATCAAAAAAAAAAAAAGCTGAAAATAGACATAATTGATAATCAAATTTTAAGAAGAAATCATAAAATTGTAAGGATACAATTATTTCATAAAACAGAAATCAGAATTTATATTATATAAAATATTTTATTGAACAATCACTAATTATGATTTCAAAATTTAAGTGAATTATAACATTGAACGTAAACGTTTTTTACAAAAGTATAGGACTTTGTATAAATTCAAGAAAAATATAAAAATTTAATTCGATTCTATTCATAAATAGAGTATTATCTATATAAAATTTAAAAAATCATTAAAACCTCCAAAAGTTACAGAAAATTTAACGCTCTTTCTTGTGACTCTTTCAAAACTTTGCAATTAACAAGAATTCTCGGAAATCCCAAAAATTCTCATTATTTTACTATCCCTGGTAAAACTGTACCCGACACCTACCCGACGCGTATCCGACATTTAAACGTCGGGTTTGCGTCGGGTAGCATCCGACGCTAATCCGACGATTAAGTTAACAGGCTTGTTACGCAATTATTTAATAATCTAAGCTCTAAAAACGCACTAATAATAAGCCATGGATCATATTCTAATTTTTCGAATGATTTTCATTCTGATATAAAGACTTCAAAGCTGGTTTTTTGTTAAATAAAACCAATGCTTTGGTCCA
>JAPYZL010059859.1:0-10641 GCA_030522825.1 Platygaster orseoliae | reverse complement strand
GCTTATTGGTCGGTGAAGTGTTGATATCGAGAAAGCGGGAAAATGATGCGCGGAGCCTAATAATTAGCGAAAAGATACGTGGCTTCCACTTTCTTGTCCTGTACTACCCGACAAGAAAGTTCTAGCGAACTTTATCAATTAATATAATTGGAAACAATATTGTTTACACGGTGATGTTTAAGGGCAATACTAAAAAAGATTTTTTTTCTTGTTGAAAAATGCTCATTTGCAGTATGCAAAACCTCGCTAGTTATATTTTCAACAGGAATTTTTCATGAAGATTTAGAAGTGTTTTTTCAAATGAGCGGAATTTTTTCCAAGAACTTTTGAAAGTCGTTTTAAAAAGATGTACATCATTAACAGATCTTCTTACATAAAAGTCTTATACGAGATTCCTTGAAAAAATCAAAGTTTGTAAGTTTGCGGAGTTTTTAAATACTCTTCTACTGTTATTTTTACTTCGACTCAGATAAATACTTGAAAATTTGAGATATTTGCTTTTTCGTGAAATTTAAAACGAACTTTCAGTAGATTTTCAGTTTAACCTGAATCACGAAAAACAGAATTTTTTACTACCTACTCTTGACTTTAGGATCAAACGACATTTTTAAAATTCAAATTGGATTTAATTTGTTTATTAACATTTTCTGGAATCTTACAAATTTTCCGTGTTTCTAAACAGTTATTCACAATCTTTTAAAACTGTAATCATCTGAAATTTCAAAACATTTTTGAAGTTAAAAAACTATGCGATTCATAAAGACTTTTTGCATTATCTCAATACTTTTCGAGTTTTTCAGATTTTTTTCGTACATTTTTCTGAAAGGAGTATAACTGAACATTTCCTATAATCCCTAATATTCTTTTAATTATCAAACAATTAACAATATTCTTGAAATTTCCATTGATTTCGAATTTTGAAAAATTTCCAAAGCTTCTAAGATAATACAAATTTTTCAAATAACTTTTTTTAATGTTTTGTAAACATGTTCATATTCTTTGGATTTTTCGTAATTTATGAGCAGATTATGAAACACGATACATAACAAATTTTTTGGAAAAAGGCACCGCCTTTTATTCAAACGTATAATTTAATTTTGACATTTCTATATTTAAATGCACGTTTTTTTTTAATGTTTTTTTTTCAACACATGTAATTGAGTTTTCGGCACATTTATACCGTTTTTTGTGGATATTTGCATGCATTTTTTCGTGAACTCTGATTATTACTTACCTGAAAAATCACCTTTCGTTGTTTATTAAGTTGCATAAAATTAATATTATCGAAAGAGTAATTTCGCTATTAAAAAAAAAGAAAATGTCATTAGTTAGTTAAAAGGTTCAATGATAGTCAAGATTACTTGGAATCGCTTTATTAAACATACTTTTGGTTAAATGTCGCGAATATCCTAAATACGATCAACATTTCACACAACTAAAAGCACTGGAAAGCAAGCGATGTCAACGAAATAACATCGCGCGAAGATAATCCGTCGAGACTCGGTTCCGCTAGTCTCTTTTTCAGTGTCTCCTTTTTACTTCTTAGATGGAAAAGCTCTATTTTAGTATTTACAATAACCTTAGATCCAAGAAAAAGTTAATTAGCAAAGGTTCGCGCTGCTTATAACTTTAGTACTTTTTTTGTTCGCTTAGAAAAAGACTTTTGTGAAAAAAAGTGGTGCATTCGTAGCAGTGGCGTTGGAGCAAAGTTTTTCCTACTGAGAAAATTTCGAATATATGTAGACGATTATTCCAAACACAGCGAAACGAAATTCATTAAAAACTTTTTTTTCGAAACGATGCATTTTCAAAATTAGCGCTCACATTCAAGAATTCAATTTCAAAATAAAACTTTTCCCATTACCAGTAAAAATTTTTTTTACCCTCAATTCCTACGCCACTGTACAGTATTAACAAGTAGTAGCAGAGTAAATATACGCACCCAAGTACGCTTTTTCGTATTTTGGTAAATGCATGAAATAACTACTACTGCAAAATTAGTAAGAAAATGTAATTTAGAATATTTCAGTTTTAAATCTTACCATTTCGAGCGTTCTTAATATTTTTTCGTAACTTTTCAGCAGAAGTCGTTATTTCATACATTTGCACAATTTTTACAGTCTTATGGTAGAAACGGATAGTACTATATTTTTCTATCGCCATCTAGTTAATGTAAATCGATTTTATATTATTCATTTACTTTGATTTTTAGAATCTCGAAAAACTCAACGCCCTCAGCAAGGTTCACGATCCTTTGAAAGGCACTTAAATTTGGAATGCAAAGACTTATTCGCAGAAATGTAACTGTAACTTTCAAACGCTTGAAACGAAAGTAACATAAAGCTTTTATATTTTTGATAAATTAGACAAATGAGTTTTGAAAAAAATCGGGAAACATGATTTCGCAAATCGTACAAATTGGAGATCGAAACTCGAATAGAAAATATCCTCCGACATCCCAGTAAACATTTATAATTTCATAATGTGATCATATGATATCATGCCATGTCATGGATAATATCATATGATATCATGGCTTCCCAGTTAAAATTTGTGACAGTTAGTGACACGTGATGTCATATACGCATGACATGACATCATTACGACGTCACCACGATTTCATGACATGTCATGACATCATAATGACATCGTAATAATGTCATGTCATACCGTGACATCATATTCGAACGTATCTGGCTGCGTATATGACATCACGATTCATGAATTGTTATTATTGTTCACTGGCTTGATATGCAAACAAAAGATGTCATGTTATAATTATGATACCATGTGATGTCATGGTATGATATCATATCGCACTACAGTGACATTACCATTTGACATCATAAAGTCATTTTACTGCCATATGATATCATAGTATGACATATCACGGTGTGATCAGAAATGGTATCATTAATTATACTGACATTGAATAAAGTAAGAACAAAAGTAGATGGCATGGTTACTTCGTCATTATGATTTCATGCCATGTCATAACGTCATAATGACGTCGTAATAATGTCATGTCGTGACATCACGATGACATCATATACGAAAGTATCTGGCTGCGTATATCACATCACGATTCATGAATCGTAATAAATGTTAATTTACTACTGGCTTGTTATGCAAACAAGAGACGTCATGTTATGATATCATGTGATGTCATAGCGTATCATAACATGACAAGTCATGGTGTGATATCATATCGCACTCCAGTGACATCATGAAATAATTTGACTGCGATATGATATCATGGTATGACATCATGGCATGATCAGAAATGATATCATTAATGTATATTGGTTATTCAAACACCCAGTAAACATTTATGATTTCATAATGTAATCATACGATATCATTCCATGTCATGAATAAGATCATATCGCACACATATGCTTCATTATTAGCAAATCATATAATATCATGGCTTGATATGCAAATAAGAGATGTCATGCTATGATATCATATGATGTCATGGAATATCATAACATGGCAGATCATGGTGTGATATCATATTGCACTACAGTGACATTATCATTTGACATCATGAAGTCATGTGACTACGATATGATATCATGGTATGATATATCACAGCGTGATCAGAAATGATATCATGAATATTTACTGAGACGTTTGAAATTAAATGAAGACGAAAATATATGAGTATCCCAGTAAACATTTATGATTTCATAATGCAACATATGTTATCATACCATGTCATGACATCATATCGCACATATATGCTTCGTCATTGTAAACATTTTAGATCGTGATATCATGTACGTATACATTTGTTGCAGCAATAGCATGTCATCATGATATCATGGCATGACATGTCATCATATGACGTCACTGTGACTTTATTATGACATCATATCATGTCGTGATATCATAATGACTTCATTATGACGTCATGCCATACCGTGATATGATGATGACATGCTATTGCTGCAACAAATGTATGCATAAATGATATCATGACGTAAATGTTTACTGGGTTGATATGCAAATGAGAGATGTCATGTTACGATATCACTTGATGTCATGGCATATCATAACACTGTTAGTCATGGTGTGATATCATATCGCACTACAGTGAAATCATGAAGTCATTTGACTGCGATATGATGTTATGGTATGACATATCATGGTGTGATCGTAAATGATATCATGAATGTTTACTGGGACGTTTGAAATTCAATGAAGATGAAAGTATATAAGTACTTCCATTAAACATTTATGATTACATAATGTAATATGTTATCATACCATGTCATGAAATCATATCACACACATATATGCTTCACCATTTCCAGTAAACATTCACGTTGTGATATCATGTACGCATACATTTGTTGCAGCAATAGCCTGTCATCATGATATCATGGTATGATATGACGTCATTATGATATCCCATCATGACATGATGTCATAATGACGTCATATGATGACATGTCATGCCATGATATCATGATGACAGGCTATGGCTGCAACAAATGTATGAGTACATGATATCACGATCGTGAATGTTTACTGGGATTAACAGATCAGATGATATTATGGCATGATATGCAAATAAGAGGTGTCATGCTATGATATATGCTGTCATGGAATATCATAACAGGGCAAGTCTTAGTGTGATATCATATCGCACTCCAGTGACATTATCATTTGACAACATGTAGTCATTTGCCTGCGATATGATATCATGGTATGACATAGCACAGCATGATCAGGAATGATATTATAAATGTTTACTGAGACGTTTGAAGTTAACTGAAGATGAAAATATATGAGTATTTTCAGTAAACATTTATGATTTCATAATGTAATCATGTGGTATCATGCCATGTCATGACATCATATCGCACACATATGCTTCATCATTAGCAGATTGTATGATATCATGGCTTGATATGCAAATAAGAGATGTCATGCTATGATATCATGTGAAGTCATGGCATATCATAACACTGTAAGTCATGGTGTGATATCATATCGCACTACAGTGACATCACGAAGTAATTTGACTCCGATATGTCATGGTATGATTATCACGGCGTGATCAAAAATAAAAATCATGAATGTTTACTGACACTGAATAAAATAAGAATAAAAGTAAATGACATCGTTACTTTGATTTGTTTTTGACTCACTTTTGTCTTTCGTAGACGCGACGCACGCGATACTTTTATTACGACTTTTTAAAATTACCATTTATCGTATAGTGGCTTTATTGTTACACAATTTTGCAGTTTATAAAAATGTATCTCCTCGTCCAGTTTACACGGTACAACGACAATGAAGATGACGATTAAATTTCAATAAAAAGCCGCGACTTGTTTATCAACGTCCCAGTTCGCAGCATTGGATGAAATTTGCTTTCATGAAATTCCTTACATTCGAAGTTTATCTCTTGAGTGAGTTTTCAACTTTCAAAATCAGATGAAAATCGCGGACTTGACTTTGCAGATTTGTCACCCGAAAATGCCAAACTTTTGGTAATTACGTCGGGTGACATTTTTGTTGCTAACAACGTGTTTTTTTTTTTGTTGAAACCTGCGCGTCATTCTTTATTAAGAGTTCCAATTTTGTCGAACTGTGTAATTAGTTTTCCGAAACGGGAGCGATAGCTTCATGCATTTAGCGAGTTAATGGAGTCGGAAATGATCGTGAAGTATACGCTAGGTGGGATCTGTGTCACTAGGGAAATGGAGATTTCGCGCGGTAACTTTTAGGCCTGTCAGCGATAAATGTGGTTATTGGAGGGGAACGTGAATTATCCGGGTGCCTAACGAATCCTCAGGGACTGCATTTTCACCAACTCCCGAGATATTTCAGGGTTCATTTCGCGGATAAGAATCAAGTTTTTTATGTACTTTGTGAACTGCACTAGTTTACATGAAAAATCTACCTTGCAAAAAAAGGATCTTCAAGACTAATTTCGGGCAGCTCAGTACGAAAATATCAATCCAAGACAATTTTTTCAAAAATGAAACATTAAATTTTTTGTCTGTTAGTACTATACTTTACTTGCAAAATCAGAAAAAATTGTTTCTTTAAAAAAGAAAAAAGGAAAACTCCATTACTAGGATAAACAATTTCAATAAAAAATGTCCTTGTTGAATTTCCGAGAGAATGTGATAACGTTCGTACAAGAAATCAAATTACCAAGGATAATTTTCGGCTTTCCCGTAGCCCGTTAGACACATCGTCATAAATTCACTAATCCAGCATGATCGGAGAAAAAAACCTCCCCTTATCACAAATTCAGAACTCAAGGCAAAAAACCTTCCTACATACTCTGTAATATTACACAACTCACACTCGAGCACCTCCCCGAAAATGCATAAATACATACGCGAAACTTGAACGAGTTCCACCGAATTTACATAGATATTGTGATTTCACGGCGTATCCATGCTGTAAATACGATATTTTTCACAGTCGCTGACTCTGCGAAATTAGCAATCTCACTGCCTTTTTTTCGGGCGTGTTGAACAAATTGGAAAGAGCAACGAGTGAAAGAAAAAAAAGGGGTCGAAAATCGGGAAAAGAGAAACGAGAGCGTTTAGACAATGTATAAATTAGAGTGCGGCAGAGGGGGAGGGGGGGGGACAGGCGTGGTAAATGGAAAAGTACTGTGAAAATGGAAATAAAGTGTAACGAGCATGAGAATAATGGGATATGATGGAATTGGGATGTAAGCAAAGTGGAGGAAGGATGAAATAAAAAAAACCGAGCGACGCCAAAACCGCGCGTGCACATTCACACAAGCATTGTTACGTGACAATACGTGGCGAACTGAGGTGGTTATTACCCTGCGGGAAAGGATTGCTTTTACGTTCCTTTGGAAGGTAACAACAAAATTTACACTATAAACGCGTACATTTTGTGTCGAGGAGGTTGGAGAAATACGATGCAATTCGAAATCGTGGAAAGGAGTGTTCTGGCACGAATTCCCATCTATTTGCCCTTTTTTTTTTTTGAAGTTGGTTACGTTCGTATGCTTGCAGTTTAAGTTAAAGTGCTTCGCGTCAAACGTCGACAATCCACGTATTCTATTTACGTGGAAAATTTGAAATCACAAAAATAATCAGATTGGAGGGAGGTTCTGGCTTGGGTTCTTGTTCCTGTTCACAAAATAATTTGGTAGGAGACCGCAATGTCCAAACTGTGATGACCAAAGATTTTTGTGTCCATCTAATTTAAAGGCCAAATTTTCTTATAATTTCAATCTCAATCAAATCTTTAAATAATAAATTGTGTTAAGTTCAAAATTTTGAAAAATAGAAAAACTATGAAAATTTTCTACATAGTCAATAATATTATAAGTAATTAAAAGAATTATAGAGATTTTTGACAATTTTTTTGTATTGTGATCATGACCACATTTATTGGAAAAGTGTATGGTTTTTTTTTAATTTCAGAATAAAATTTTAAAAAATTGAAAATATTGAAAAATAAAGAAAAATTATTCTACACAAATTATAATAATTTTTTTCTGATCATTATTGTTAAAATATAAAGGAAATGAAAAAGCATTGGGATTATTCTCCAGATTGTCGTAAATATTATGAAATTTAATTAATTTGTTAAACTCTTGATAATGTTTATAAATTTTGTGCATCGGGAAAAATTTTTGAATTTCAAAAAGTTACAGAAACTGTGTTATATACTTCGTTTTTAAAAAGATTAAAAAATGTTCCATTGTACGGATACTGTAAAAAACTATTGAAATTTTTAAAATAAAATAGAAAATAATATAACTTTGAGAAATATTATTTGTTGAAAATTTTCATGGTTCGGTTAAACTATTGATTAATAATTGATTGATTTTCAAGTGGTATTTTTTGATATTCAATTTCCATATTATAATGAATTTTTTGAAACCAAAAATTGTTCCTTGCACAAAGATGTTGTATAATTGGAAAAATTTAATTTACATTTGGAGTTCTAGACATTTTTGAAAATTTCGTAAATTGTTTGAAATTACGGAAATTTTCTAGAAATAAAATTCGTAAGTTTTTTTCCTTGTTTTTTTTTTTTTTTCTTGAAAGGGTGTATGGTTTGTTTTTAATTTTACGAATATAAGTAAAAAAACTTGAAAATTTTGAAAATTTACATAAAATTATTATACACAAATTTTGATGAACTTTTTTCGATTTTTTTTGTTAATATATAAAGAAAATAAAAAAGCGTTAGGATAATTCTCTGATTGTCGTAATTTCTATGAAATTTGAATAATTATTATTATAAAAATTAATTTGATGTATTTCAGATTATGTAATTAAATTTTGTACATCGCGAAAATTTTTCAAATTCCGAAAAATAACAGAAACAGTGTAATTAATAAAAACTACCTACATTTTTAAAAATCAAAAAACGTTTCATCATACTGTCTAAAATTGTTGAAATTTCAAAAATAATCTACAATATAATCTTACTTCGAGAAATTTTATTTGTTAAAAAATTTTAATGGTTCGGTTAAACTATAAATTTATAATTTATTGATTTTTTCGTGTAATTTTTCAATTTTTATTTTCATTTCATTATACAATTTTTTGAAAGCAAAAATTGATCCTCGCACAACGATATTATATAATTGGACAAATTAAATTTGAATTTTGAGTTTCAAAAAATTTTCGAAAGTTTCGTAAATTGTTTAAAATTACGACACTTTTCTAGAAATAAAATTCGTAAGTTTTTTTCCTTGTTTTTTATTAATTTTTTCGAAGAGTGTATGGTTTTTTTTAACTTTATGAATAAATTTCAAAAACTTGAAAATATTGAAGAATCATGTAAAATTATTATACACAAGTTTTGATGAACTTTTTCCGATTACTATTGTAAAAATATAAAGGAAATGAAAATGCATTGCGATAATTCTCCAGATTTTCGGGAATTCTATGAAATTCGAATAATTTGATAAATTTCAGATGATATTAATAAATTTTGTACATCGCGAAAAATTTTTGAATTCTGAAAAATTACAGAAACCGTGTAATAACTTCATTTTAAAAAATCAAAAAATGTTTCATCGTACGAATACTGTCTAAAATTTTTGAAATTATAAAAATAATCTAGAATATAATCTAACTTCGAGAAATTTTATTTATTAAAAATTTTAATAGTTCGATTTAACTATAAATTAAGAACTGATTGATTTTTGCGTGGTATTTTCGAATATTTAATTTTCATATTATTATAACATTTTCGGAAGTTAAAAATTTATCCTCACACAAACATGCTATACATTAAAATTTTTTAAATATTATTGGAATTTGGAGTTTCAGAAAATTTTCGAAAACTTCGGAAATTTTTAAGAATCACGGAAATTTTCGTGAAATATAATTTGTAAGTTTTTTTCCTTGCTTTCATTTTTTTTTTATAATTAAAAAAATTTTCGTAAAGTTTTGCATTATACATGTTTTTTTTCCTGCTTATACTATTGTAAATACATTATTCATAAACATATCTAAAACATGTTATACATAAACGATATTTTCCAAAATTAGTAGAATTTGGTTTTCTATAATTTTTTGGACATCATATAATTTACTAAACATAACGTACTATTGTACATTATGGTTTGGACATTATGTTTTCGACCTTATGTTTTGGACATTACCATACCGAAGCAAATAATTTCAGTAACAATTTCTAAAGATAAAACAAAATATACATTTTTTTAATAATATTACCCTTTAAACAAATAAAGTTTTTTATATGTACACATTTTCGACTTTTTTGTGGTGGTCCAAACACTACTGGAGATTTAACTAGTTTTTCATATACAGAATTTCACTTAAATTATAACTATGGAAATAGAATGCCTGATTGCATTTTCATAAATAAATCATCAATTTTTATTGAAAACGCGTAAGGAGAAATGATTGTCATAAGGCTATAGAAGAATTAATCAATAACATCAACAAGTTTTAGTTATTTATACTACATATCCTAATAAACGAAAAAATCAACATGAATCCCTGTCAATTCATTTGATATGCAACGTACGATGTTGTTAACAAAACAAAAATCGACCGGGATGCATATTTAATTACGAGAAAGTGATGCATAATATGATTACACTTCACGATACAAGAGATATTATCATACATTAATATTCATTTCCAAGTGTAATCTTCACTCTGGCATGCTTTGATCACATGAAGCAACACAAAAAAATACTCTTTTTTTGAAAAATATACATTATTCATGATAGAAGTACTCTTAAATCATGTAAATAAACATAAAAAAAAGAACGCTATATTTTCACTGAGTTCAAGAGTAATAAATTAATTTGTCATGGGAATCTGTGCGTTCATCATTTTTACTTTTCGTGAAAAATAGTCCCCGGTAAATAACTAACAAAATCAGCACATTTTTGAATAAACTGTCAAACAATATAAAATATGAAAAAATACTTCATTTTCCAACAATGTACAAGAAAAGTCACTTTGGCATAAACATAATAGTATTTTTTAAATTATATTCATCAACAAAGTATGCATTTTAATAAAATCATTGTGATTGAATATTACGAGGTTTGTTCAAAAAGTATCGCGAATTTTGAATTTTCGCGGGCTACGTATGTTCGATTTTTGATCTTTTGGTGGCGTTATGTTGGTACTC
>JAPYZL010059850.1:0-10936 GCA_030522825.1 Platygaster orseoliae | reverse complement strand
CTCCACTCATATGAGTGAGGTAAATGAAGTCGAGTGGAGTAAATGAAACAACCTGAAATCGCTCAGTTACGCCATCTTTGGCAGACGTCGTAAATCGAATTTTCGATGTTCGAGTTGTGAAAAGATAATATTACTGGTACATTGCAGCAATATCATACAAGTTTCTGCAATATTACATGCCGACTGGGATGCATAATAATAGGAAACAAATTGTTAAAAAATACTGCAACTTCATCCTAAAAAAAAAGAAGCATAATACAACTTTAGAATAGTATTTCGAAAATAAGAAGTTAACATAACCATCGTATAACTCTTTCAAAAACTATCGTAGTAAAAGTTTTTTCTTTTCAAAGATATAACGTTAACTTATTCGCTACTAAACACGATTCCGGGAAAACCGAAAAAGTTTCAAAATAAAATCGAATCTATAAAGTCATTTTTTGCTCCGTTATCGTCCGACAATGAGAAAATACATCGCAGCACTAACAACCCATTGAAAAAAATACTGTAATTTTATTCTGAATTCAACCATCGTAAAATTCTTTCATAAACTATCAGAGTTAGAAAACTTTTTTTCTAAAAAACAGCACGTCATTTTGTTTGCTATTCAACACAATTTCGTGGAAGCCCGAAAAAGTTTTGAAATAAAATGAAATAAATCAAGTTATTTTTTGCCTCATCATCGTTCCAAAGATAGCACGTCAACTTATTTGCTAACAAACACAGTTCTGAGAGAACCCGAAAAATTTTCGGAATAAACCAAGTCGATAAAGTAATATTTTGCCTCGTTATCGCTCGACAATGAGAAAATACATTACAGCACTAACGACCTATTGAAAAAAATACTGTATTTACATCCTGAAATCATTTGCGACATGATAAAATAATGAACCTACTTTGGGAAAAACCCCTCGTTTTCGTGAAACATACATGCTCCTTGCGCACACAAGCAGCTTCGTTCCCTATAAAAGCTGCTGCTCAGAACTTAGAGCTTCAGTTTGTAGTTCCGATTGAAACGAAACAAAGAGTGATTCCAATGTCGAAGTTCGTGTTCGTCTTGCTGCTTGGCGTTGCCCTGGCCAGGGCTGCTCCAGGAGGAAACGCTACCGCTGAAACACCGTCGTCAACCTTTGCCAACTTCTCAAATCCGATCACCAACAACGAAAACAAAACTGTTTATCCGGAGCACGAAACACAAGACAACTCCAATGAATCCTATCGCGTTTTTATCCATAGAAACGCTTTTCGATTCGAAAAACTTATGAGAGACTTTGACAGAATCAGAAATCGAACCCACGAAAAAATTGTTTTAGTATTAGGCAACTCTGGCTCTGGCAAAACTGCTTTGGCTTCTTTTTTGACCGGAACGAACCTCACCTCGAAACCCATTATAGAAGCTCTCTATCTGAATCATCTCGTCGACAAAGATGACCGAATCGGTCTGATGTCTATGAACAACAAAATATTGAAGCCCATTGTGTTTCAAGATGAAGAAAACAACACTATCAATTTTCATCTACCTGTTGTGGATGGCAGAATGCCACATTCATATTTTCCATCGATGGCAGATATTCGCCAAAATTTCTTCCCTCACGCCAAATCGGTGAAACTGTTGTTTGTAATTGACCATAGCAGTGTTATTTTGGGAGAACCGAGATACAGATTTTCAGATACCTTGAGCAAGTTAGCGACATTAACGAATGGTACCAATGGTTACGAACATTTGATAGCGATGGTTGTAAATACCAATAGGATGAACGGTGATAAAATCGAACTTGTCAGCGATGAGAACGTTATCAGACAAGTAGCGTATCGTCTTGAGGAAAGAAAGCTAGTTATGCAAGAAATGAAGGGAATGAAATTTATTACGGAGGCAAGAAAGCCTTTAATGAGCACAAAATCAAGATGATCGACATTTTGTTGAAACAAGATAATGACACCTACGAGAAGATCGGAATTTTCCGCACCCCGGATAGAGTTGGCAACCTTAAAAACACGAAGATACACGTGGAAGAGTTGGAACGCATTTAGCATATTGTCAACGACAAGTTACAGCTTGCTTTCATTGAATAATTTTTGCGGAAACCTATCGGTTCACAGTTGGAACTCTTGTCGATACCGCATATTGGCATAGTGTAACTCGAAAATTTTCTGAAGAAAAGTCTGCAATTAAATATTATGTAAATTTAAATGTATGAATATTTTAAAGACCTTCTTTGAAATACATCAGATGAATTCGGTAGAATTACTTCGGCGGGTTTGCAGGTCAAAGTAAGAAACCCATCTTTTACTCCAAGTATTTTCTCACGCACGAGTGACTGTGCGTGGCCAATGCTGATGCACGATTATCGGCTGTGATCAGCTGTGAGCCAATCGCAGACACGCATGTTGGCGCTCTTTAGTTTGAATGCGCATTGTGAACATTCATCCAGCTCAGCTCGTGCATCACGCTCTGAAGTTGGCCGAAAGACGATTTCGGTTGATACTGTGACCCTAGAGAGGCGCTGCAGTTCGCCAATCTCTCAGGTTGAGTTGTGACAATATTGCACAATCAATCACAAAACTACAATAACAGTAATAACACTTCGGTGGGATTTTTCGATTGTTCTTGTTCTCCTCATTTTTTAATTATTAATTCTACAATTTTTTCATGTCGTGATTCGAAAAATGTAATTTTGGATTTTGTTGTACAGCTGCTCGTCTTTTTTACGTGCATTCGATTTTGCCATGCTCAGCGCAAAAACGCATAGCCTTTTTTCTGTTTTTCCATTGAGCATGACATTAGTTTAGGATTTATTATTGAAGTTACGGAAAATTGGGCGTTTTTTCTTGTTCTCATGATCTGTATTTTGACGTGTTAGTATTTTTTAAGTCTATGAAATGTGAGCGTAATTAAATTGAGCCCGAGTTCTCCACTTTTTGCAGAAACTAATTGGTTTACATCTGAAACTATTTTTCACGCCGCATATTGGAAAATTGTTACTAATCAATTTTTTAAAGAAACGTCCGCGATTAGATATTATGATAATTTGAATGTATAAATATTTTCGATACCTTGTTTGAAATACATGTTTATGACGTAATTTCTGTGTTTTTCTTTCGTTTTTCCATAGGAATGCAATGATCAAGTTAGAAATTGTTTGAAAATGAATCACTACCTGACAGTTATGTATATGATTTTTGATGAATGTTGTAATCTAGAGGTTGACGCAATGGTATAAAACATTTTTGAAGCAAATAAAGTGCTTTTCTATGCAATTTCAAGTTAAAAATATTTTTTGAGTAGTTTGAAAAAATTAGTAACATATGTGTATTGTTGGAGTATTTTCGAGGATTTCTGAATACAGTTTTTTTTAGTAATTCATTCAAAAATCTTGTCGTAAAGATCATCATTACTAGCGACATCAGGTTACGAAATTCGATGCAGCTTTGATAGACAATAATTTTACAATCATGGAAATTTTTTTTTTTATTTACTTGAATATTTATACTACATTGTTTGACTTGGATTTGATGTGAAAATCTTTGAACCCATCGACATCTGACGGTTAGTATTATTACAAGAATTTGATTATTGAATGCAAACTCTACATTCATTCCAATTGGCTATTTTCGCTTCTTCCCACTTAATATACTATTCTTTTTAGATCCTTGAAACTGAAATTGCGAATATCAACACATTTTCAGAGAAATATCTTATAACAATAATATGTTTTTGATTTATTTATAACACATTTTTTTCTGTTTCATGAGAGCAAAGTTCAATTTTCAAATGGTATGTTTGTGAATTTGAGATAAAAGTACATAACACGTTGTAACTACATGTAATCACATTATTGGAAATGTTGTATGCCTTTTTCGGAAACATTTTCATAAGAAAACGGAAAGAATAAGTTGTTTTTTGTTAATGAAATCTTTTGAGATTGAATTACATACCGATATCAAAAAATAACAGATATCGCGATTTTCAATCATTAATTCGAAAGCGAAACCTGCGCACTTATCCTTTACCGCGCAATTACACGTAACCTCTTCCCGGCGGTGCGTAACTTTTTTTCAATTCCGTAATTAATGCTCGCGAATCGTTTGCGCGCCTTCGCCCGACTTCCTGTGTCATAAGTATAAAGTGGCTTGCGGAGCGTGCGATTTTTCCTGTGGCGGAAGTGACGGTTGCTTTGAGTAGAGGACGTGTTTTTGAAAATCTGCAAAAAAAGGGTTTTTTTTGCAGCTTGAACAAGAATTTAGAAACACTACGATTTGAATTGTTTTTCTCATAGAATGACTCGTTAGGAAAAAATTATTTTAAATCAAATTTTACAGCCTTTGTCAAAATTCTTTTACATACGTGTAATATCCGTAAGAACTTGAAAAAATCGACTTTATGTTGTACAATAAATATGACTGTAAATTATTTTAATGTAAATGTAGTTTTCTGATAAGGGCTCAATAAAAGGCTGAAAGTGAGAAACAAGAAGCAAGAATAGAATTTTTAATTTTTCTGGCCCTATAGGATCGAGAAACCATGAAAATTATATGTAATAAAAAATAGTGATATTTGATTAACAGAAGTATAAAAATTTTCTCAAAATTTACAATATTCACGCTAATCTCGATCAAAACCTTCGACGCAAAATCTTGCCACACAGACCAAAGCGTTGTATATACAGCCTGGGCAAGCAAAAGGGGTCGCAAGGAAGATCGCGCGAGCGCCTCCGGCCCCGCAAGTCCAAGTCAACCCTCCCAGAATATTCGCTTTAAAGGGGGAAATGAGCCTTGAAATTGTTTAAAGCACCCGGAAACATCCAAGGATATCCCCTCGTGCAAGCCGATATCTTGTTGCCTAACTTTTCGTCAAGCTTTCCTTCGTTTTCTTCGCCTCGGAATTATCGAAGAGCGAGGCAATCCAAGATTTCCCAAACTTTCATTCACGTCGCAGATTATTTTTTTTTTTTACTTTCTTATTCATTCATTTTCGAATAAATTATTCGTAGATGGAATAATGGAGATGGCTTGGGATTCATTAATTAATACCTTGTAGTTTCAACCTCGGACGTCTTTCGTCTGACATTTCAAGTGACAGACAGTGTTGTTCCTACGTAGCGTGACCGGCCGTGTCCCGTGCCCATTTATTATTCAAAGTCTGATAGGTTTCATCGTAGTCGCGCACTGCAACGCGTGGCCATCGCGTTTTGTATTCGACCATATTGACGGACTCACAGTTTTGCCTTCGTTTTTTGCTGGAAGCATAAAATGCAAAAAGAGAAAGCTATGAATGCAATTCCCTTATTAAAAGTCGTCATAACCTTTTTTCATAATTAGTTTTGGATATGATATAAAGAAACTTGATAGGTACAAAGGAAGAAACAACTACGAATTCTTGTGTTCCTCTTCTTTACATTTTTTAAGGTTATGTTGACATAAAACAAGACTACCAGAAGCTTATATCAACTTAAGTCAAATTAAAACATAAGATTCAATTGATCAACAATAGAAGTTCCATAGAAAACAACGAATTCTTAAATATATTCTTCGAGGAAATGCAATATTTCCGTAGGTCAAGTTTCGGGTACTTGTTTTATCGACGCGGAGAAGTCGTAACACGCTGTAGCGCGAGAGGCTTATATGTAATGGCCCGTGTGTGTACGTGGTGGAACGTCGCCCCTTGACAAACTGAGTATACGCCATAAACACAGAAGGAAGTTGAGATGAGCCGAGTCTGACGAGAGAAGCGGCAAAAGAGAGGGGCCGTTGCTTAGCGCTAGAGGACGTTGCAGCAGTTCACGTTCATGGGCTTACATACGGCATAACCGTAGATTCGACCGCGCTGCATATTTGATGTCGCATGCCCCATGATCGCTAGAATATTCCCCAGCGAATCGTGGCAGGGGTCATAAGAGCCCTCAGTGATTGAAGGTTAGGGCACCCCCGATGCCGCCTCCCGAGTCCGTCAGGCATTAACTTTTCATCTTTATATAATTCCGCGTACACTCATATCCGGCGATCGCTTTTTTTTCCCTCTACAAATATGGCTTTGCGAACAATGCTAGTAGATCGAAGTATTTTGGAATCGTCCTTGTTGGTTAAAATGAGCAGTGGCGGTACCAAGGGGAGGGAAATGAGGGAAATTTCCCTCCCCAACAACTCCATGTCTTACGAATGGGTGACAAATTTTATCAAATTTTAAAACTCCAAGAATGAAAATATTGAAAATTTTTGACATGTTGAATAATTTTTCAAATTATGACATATCGAAAATCCTTACGCAGTTTAAAATTTTTAAAAACTTGAATTTTGACAAAACAGAATATTTTGTGGAAATTTCAACATTACCGAAAATTTTTGCGAATTTGATAATTTTTGAACTTTTGGATATGTTCAATTTCAAATCGAAAATACATTAAAAAAGTCAATTTTAAAAATTTTGTGTGCAATTTTTAAACTCCAAGAACGTTGATGTTGAAAGATTTTCACATCTTATCATCTTAACGAATTTTGAAAATTATATGATATTATATCGAAAGTCCTTAAACAGTTTTTAATTTTTCAAAACTAGAATATTGAAACAGAAAATTTCATGAAAATTTAAACATTATCGAAAACGTTAAAAAATTTTTGCGAATTCAATAATTTTTGGATTTCTTCAATGTTGAATTTAAAATCTGAAATACATATAAAAAGTCAATTTTAAGCATTTCGTATGAAATTTTAAAACTCCAGGAACGTAAATGTTGAGAATTTTTGACATCTTAAAAAATTTTGAAAATTATGATATATGTATCGGAAATCCTTATACAGTTTTTAATTTTTCAAAACTTTAATTGTGAAAAAATAGAAAATTTCGTGAAAATTTCAACATAACCTAAAATTTTGAAAATTTTGCGAACTCAATAATTTTAAAACTTTTTGGATATGTTCAATTTTGAATCTAAAGTATAAAATACATTAAAAATGTCAATTTTAAAAACTTTTAGTCAAATTTTAAATCTTCAAGAATGAAAATTTTGAAAGATTTCGACATCTTAATGAATTTTTGAAATTATGATACTTCGGAAGTACTTATACAGTTTTCAGTTCTTCATAAGTTAAATTTTGAAAAAAAATAGAAAATTTCGTGAAAATTTAAACATTATCGAAAATTTTGAAAATTATAGCGAATTCAATAATTTTTGAACTGTTTAGATATGTTTGATTTTAAATATAAAATAATGATAAATGTCAATGTTAAAAATTTTATATCAATTTTAAAACTCCAGGAACGAAAATGTTAAGAATTTTTGACATCCTCAATAATTTTGAAAATAACGATATATCGGAAATCATTATACAGTTTTCAATTTGTCCAAACTTGAATTTTGAAAAAAATAGAAAATTTCGTGAAAATTTCAACATTACCGAAAATTTTGAAAATTTTTGCGAATTTAATGATTATCGAACTTTTTAGATATGTTCAATTTCAAATATATAATAATAAAAAATGTCAATTTTTAAAATTGCGTATCAAATTTTAAAACTCCAGGAACGAAAATGTTAAAAATTTTTGACATCTTAAAAAATTTTGAACATTGTGATACATCAGAAATCCTTATACAGTTTTCAATTTGTCCAAACTCAAATTAAAAAAAAAAAAAATAGAAAATTTCGTGAAAATTTCAACACTACTGAAAATTTCGAAAATTGTTGTGAATTCAATAATTTTTGAACTTTTTGGACATGTTCAATTTCAAATATCAAATCCATTAAAAATTATCTCCTACAACGTGTGTCATACAGTTTTTTCCCGCAATAAAATCTATTACTTCATTGAATATACCACATGAATAAAATACATTCCAAAAATGAAGCGAAATTTTTTTGTCATAAAAGTTTTTCTGTAAACAAATGAACATTTACGCATAATTTATGCTGTAGGCTGAACATTCCGATAAAATTATCTTTGCATTTTTTGTCCAAGTTAATTTCCCCTCCCAAGAACCATTTCTGGGACCACCCCTGAAATTAGCAAGTGCATTAATTCAAATTCGTGATATTCAAAATACATGAATATTTGTATAATTATATAATTGTATAAATAAATAAGTACATTAAGTCAACATTTTTACAAGTCGTACAACTCCTCTGTTCGAAATCCCCATTACAAATAGAAAAACCCCCGAGCTATAAATTCCGAAAAACGTGAAAAATCGGCGAGCAAAAGGCACGCGAGAGCACTTTGCGAAAATCTATTGGCCTGTTTAGGGTCGTGCTCGCTGTTGGCTCAAATGACACGGAATAAAAGTAATCCCCCGCAGGCGTTGCTAAGAAGACTTTTCACCCTCACGCTCGTAATAGTTGACTCGGACGACCAAGTGTCTCACACCCTGGTCTTCGATTTTTTTTCCGCGACTCGTTGTAGTCTTCCCCTCCCACTTTCCACCCTCCCACCACCGTCAAACTCGCCCTTCGAGTTATCTATACATGCAAGGAAACAAAACCAAACTTGGTGCCGATCGATGGCCAATTATTTCGAGTGCGCTTCACATGCCATCATACCCGCGGAAAATTTTCCGCGGTGCTCGATAATCGAATCACGTGCTCGCCCGCGTCCTTTGGCCGCGAACAACAACGAGTCTTCATTAATTGTTTCCCTGGAATTGTTGGAATGAAAGAAAAACTAGTTTAAGGTTTTGAGCCCTCGCTATAATCAGAGCAGGATTAGTGTGAAACTATGAAAATTTTGATATTGGAATTGGGAAGCAGGTTTCGGAATTTTATGGAACTCGAGAATTCTGGATGATTTTCAGAGATAGTCAGAAATTCTTGGAATTTACAGGAGGCTGAATATTTTGTTAGTTTGGAATATTTGTGAGTGTGTTGTTTTTTCGAATAAAGAATGCTTGAAATTTTAATAAAAAAATTACGGTTTTAGCAGGTATTAGATAAAATATGCAATTCTTACAGTTCACTTTACAGACCTTTTCTCTCCGTGTATAATAATGTCCTGTTTTCTCGGACCCAACTAAAAAACCCATGACAAAAATGAATTTTTTTCAGCGGCATTTCACTAAAAGACTAATCCTTAGTGCTTCCGAGGATGTCGCCTCCATTTTCATCCGCCGAGAGTCACGGATAAGCTGTCGAGTCGCTTTATTTTTCGTCCTTTCACAGACGAGCGAGCCGGAGACTTTCGGGTGGGATTCGATCCGACGTTTTTTGCTCTTTTTTCATCCGCTGCTGATCGAAGATCGGTAACACGCGTGAGAAAAAAGCGTTACTCGCAAGGCATACACTCTTGATCTCGTGGCACAGTGACCCAGTGAAGGGAACGTTCCTCGTGACGTCATATCTTGCCGCTCGGCAACGCGCGAGAGCGAGAGGGGAGTCGGCAAGAAGAACGTGGATTATTACAAGGATGTAGCAATTGTTGGGGTTGTTCGGTAGCTGAGCGGTGAATCGATATCGTAGTCCTAGAAGTGGAAGTTTGGGTTTCTCGGGAATGCGTATGTTGGGGATGAGTTTATAGGGGAAAGTGAAGTAGTACAAGTGAAGAAATTATTGCTGGTTTCTTCAAACTTTCAATTGTTTTTTTGATTCATCAGCAGAATTCTTAATTTTACTAGCTCAAAAATAACAATAATGCTAGTTGTTGAAAATTTTTAGATTAACTCAATAATAATAGTTTTAAAAATTGTTTTAACCAAGTGATTCATGAAAGAAAATGAAACTTCCGAAAATGCTCAAGCTGTCGAAAATTTTGAACTCTCAAGCATATTCTACGAGTCTTTATAGCAATTTACGAAAATACTAAATAATCCTTGAAAGTTTCGGAAATGCTAGAAAAATGTAAGAAATACTGAATATCTTTTAACAATCGAAAAATACGTAGATAAAATATTCTCAAAAATTTATCACTCTTTGAATCCTAGCTAGAGTATATAATCCTGTAAATTCATGTAAAATACCATAAATGCACAAAAAAATTCTTAATATTTTGTAATATGCTAAAAAAAAATCAAAATCGATATAAGGGATACTGTTTTTTAAAAAATTAATCAAAACTATCAAAATCGTTAAAATCCTGAATACTACAGAATCAAATTATATAAATCTTTCTAGAGTACTGTAGAAATTCCAGAAAATATATTGTATTTATACTATAAAATACTGCAAATTTAAAAAAACCATACTGTTTCCTGAAAAATGAAAGAAAATGATTAAAATCGTTAAAATTTTCAATATTAGAGAATTCAATTCAAGAAGCATGTCATTATCAGTTGCAATAGGTATAAAGATGAAGATACTCTTGAGTATTTTGTCTATTTATCATATTATTGCATATTTTGCATATTTTTCATGTCTATTAAACATATCATGCCATTTTCTCGTGCATATCAGTGCTATAATTCAATTTTTTCGTGCATATTTTCAGTTGCTCTGTTCATCAGTAACGTGTACTATCTTTTTCGGCAGATTTATCCAGATAGTTGGTCTAATACCACAAAGAAAAGTTATTTGATGTTAGTTAGAATTATATTTTGTAGAATGATACTAATGGTTGATAATATTTCAAAAGCGAGGAAATTTTTGAGAGCCAAAAATTTTTTTTTATTCTACCACTTTTGGAGGTTTTAAGTTTTTGACGCTATATAATGTAGATGTTTTGAACTGTGGATGGCCTTGATTGGTTAATGAGCCCCTGGAGGCAATAACTCGCTGAGCGCTCGAAAACGGGAAAAAGTATTGTCCGCGCGGTGACATTCAGAGTCAAAATCAAAAGTCCGAAATTGGAAAAATAAAAAATACTACTCGATAGCTTTTGAAAAATGAATGCAGTTACTCCTTTAAACTTTTTTCGTAAACGTTATAGTTTTCGTTAAAAAAAATAAAAACTGGTTTTTTTTCAATCGAAAAATCCATGTTTTTTGAAACTTAAATCGCCGCTGAACAGTTGATTTTCAAG
>JAPYZL010059833.1:0-17166 GCA_030522825.1 Platygaster orseoliae | reverse complement strand
AAAAAAATTAAAAATGATATTGAAATGTATTTTATAAAACAAGAAATAATGTATGTAATAAAGAAGTAATTATGTAACAAAATAATGTGAAGTAAAAGCAAAGTAACATCATAATGTAAAGTAAAGTAGTAAGAAATGTAAGAAATAATTGATGTAATAAAACAAGAAAATGTATTTTTC
This sequence comes from Platygaster orseoliae, assembly GCA_030522825.1. Taxonomy (NCBI): domain Eukaryota; kingdom Metazoa; phylum Arthropoda; class Insecta; order Hymenoptera; family Platygastridae; genus Platygaster; species Platygaster orseoliae. The sequence goes on along the minus strand of JAPYZL010059833.1, from coordinate 16,986 downwards.
GTTATTTCATTCAAGAAATCTCAAATTCGTCAAGACTTATCATAATAATACGGTAATAGAGTGTTTTTTTTTTATAATTTTGTTTACGAAAATTCTTCAAGTTTAACTACTTTTGTGTTCAAACTCTATGTTTCGACATAGGAAAAACGGATCAGAGCACAGTTTCTGCAGTGGTGCTCATACTTGTCATTCTTAGAAATAAATAATTCGCTCTTTTGGGCGGTAGATATTTTTGTCGCTTTTGGGCTATGGGAATTGGTGCTTTTGGGATAAAAAAATGCAATTTTGGCGCTTTTTGACGACACCGACAGTTGTAGGACTTGAAATTAAAAACTTTCAGGAAGGATTCACTTTTTTCGATTGGGGTACATTTTTCCGTATTCATATTTCCGTTTGACATTTTTCGGCATTCATTTTTTCGAAAATACGATTTCCGTATCACCTTTTTTCCGCAAACCTGAATTCCGCATAACCTTTTCTCTGCACAGACATTTTTTATGTATTTAACAAATATGAAAATGAATTATAATAAATTCAAATTTTTCATTTTCGAGTTACAATGACTATTATTGATCGCCGCATTTCATAAGTTCTTGTATGATTTTTTAGTATATTAGAAAATAAATATTTATTTTTGAAGTGATCTTCAAGCCTTCCGGCATTTGAAAAGATTTTTCAAAAAAGCAGTACTGCTTCCATATTTCTTCGCTATATTTTACAATTTAACAATTTTTTTTTGGATTTATATTGATTTTTAGAAAGATATCTGAAAATTAATTCTCTAGACGAATTCAAAGTTTTTAAGGTTTCAAGTGTTATATCTAATTTTGTCAGAAATTTGTACATACTTACACGGAGAGAAATGGTTTGGTGACAGCAACCATTGATTTAGTAAAATATGCACCCACCAAAGTGTTGAAGTGTTGGATATTTCAACTTAATTATCAGTCATAAAAATTGAGCATTAGTTGTTATAACAGAAGCTTTGGTTATTATAACCAAAATTTTGGTTATTATAACCAAAATTTTGGTTGTAGTACCCAAAACTTTGGTGGGTCCATATTTTACTAAATCAATGGTTGCTGTCACCAAACCATTTCTCTCCGTGTAGATATTCGGTTTTTTATTAATTTTTATATTCTATAGGTTTTTCGTTTTTTCTGGTGTTAAGAAATTATTTTTTATTTATTTATTTATTTTTTTTTTTTAGGAAAGACCTTCAACCCCAATTTTTTTTTTTTAATAATTTTTCTCTAAATTTGCTTTTTTTTTATTAATTTGTATATTTTTATTTTATCACAAAAAAAGATTTATTTTATATTTCATCAATAATCAATTATTATTTCTCAACAATTTATTTAAAAAAAAATATATCACCCTTTATTTGATTATGTAAAAATATTTTTCATAATTAGGTTATTGAAATAAAAAATACATAATTTTGAAAAAAATTTGATTCATCTTTAGTTATAAATATGTTTCTTCTGTCTTCATTATTTAATTTTTAAGATACAGCTTACTAATTTTCTTCTTTACTTCTATTCAGCTTCCTTATTCTGTTTTTATTTATTGTAATTTTTTAATACTGTAATTAGTAAAAAGTATTGATAGATTATGATTTTTTCAGTTATTGAGAGATTCATTTATTGTACATTTGGAAAAGAAGAAAAAAAATTCATATTTCGGTTCAGTAACAGATGATGGATTCAAAACTTTGGTTAAAATACAGAATTTAAACGAAAATACTGAACTTCTAAGAGGAAGAAACATAAAACTGATTTGTGAAATTTCAGAAGATGATGCTATTGATTTTTTATAGAAATAAATATTTTTTGGTCATATCAAAATGAATATCATTTACTTTAAAATTTGTATTTTTTGAAAAAATGTAAAGATGGAATATTCAAGATCACTGAACAAGAAGAGAAATAAAATACAAGTTTTGGAAGAATAAATATGTGAGTTTTTAATGTATACAAGAAAATTTCATAGACAACTTATTAAAAGTTATTTAAAAGTAAAAAAAAAGGTAGAGTATATAAATAGTTTATAGAAAAAATTAATAATTCGCATTGCATAATAGATTTGCAATGATGTTTGAGATGGAAATATAATGAGATATTAATAGAACGAAGGTTTTTTTTTTTTGCTAAAATTTGCGAAAGCTTGTACGTGCGGAAAAATGTCCAGCAGAAAAATTAATGCGGAAAAGTGTCCGGATACCCTTTTTTTCGGGCGTAAAACTGGCCTTTTTTCAATAATTTTTTTCTATGCAAGTGTTAAAGATATTGTTATGATATTTTGTTTATTTAAAGGTGAACTAAAAAACTAGCCTTCGCGACAATATATGTAATTCAACGAACCTAAATCATCGGAAATAATTGATGATTATCATTAATTATTGCACTTTTAAAACGAAAACTCGTTTTAACATTGTAATGGTAATAGGAGTTTTCGTTTTGAAAGTGCAATTACTATTTAAAAATAATAATTTTCGTTATAATTATATTAAAACGATCCATTCTAATTATTTATAATATCAATTATTTTCGAGCTTTCTGCCTTTTTTTGAGCCCTCATTTGGTTAGAGTGAACAGATTTTAGATGATTGTAATTTACGTTTATTTGACTAAATAAACATTTTTTAGAGTGTTATAAAATTTGTTTAACCGAATTACACATTAATTCAAGTAAACTGAATATTTTCTCAGTCAAAAACTAACAAATCGTTTGTTTTAGACTAAGAAATCGGTTTTTATGTGTTGATTATGACGAAAATGGAGAAAATAATTATGGATAATTAATAATGAATCGGAAATTATTTATACATTCAGTATAAAATATAATTTGCCTATCACAAATTTTGTTGACATTCGTAAAAAACTTTTTCACGAATTTTCTCTTCTTCTGTATCTGTGTCCTTTCAATTTTTTTTTTTTTCTTACACTGGTAGTGTGAAAGTAGTTTTCGTTGATACTGTTTTAATATTTCGAAAAGTCTCTCTTGCTCATTTAAGAAATTTTCCATATTTTAAATATCACTAACCAAGAAGTTGCTCAATAAATTTCATAAAATAACAAGTAATGAACGCATTTTTCAAAACCAATACAGTGGAAAAAAATCGCGAATTTCCTGTAGCACGGGATACATAGTATTTATCAAAGATGGAAAATTCCATAATGCTTCGTTGGGAATTTCCGGACTTTGCGGCTTCGAGGTATAAATTCAATATCGGAGATATGTGCCGCGATGGGATTGATTGCGAAGAAAATTCCTTGGGAGTCTCCTCTCTCGGCCAGGTCTCGAAAATTGCGGGAAAAAAAGACACTTTGCCCGTAAAACGAAATGAAAAGCCATAGCTCACATTTTTGCATAGGCAATCTTGTTATTCTAGAAAAAGCTGTTTTTTGGCATTCACGAAATCTTTATGTTTCCAATGTTGTAGGAATTAAAATAAAAAGTATTGGAAAGAATGTTGCGCTATGGAAACGTCACGCATTGGAATTTCAATCAAAGTTATTTATAATGTATAAAATATTCGGCAGTATTGCTGGTGATTTTGGAAAAATTTAGAGTTGTCCATGAAATCTAGGAATCATAAAGGCTTGGAAATCGGAATTACGCGTGCTTTCAACTATTCGTCACGTGATTCAAAAAAGTTCTTTAATTTTTTTTTTTTTTTGTTTGCGACAGTTCTATGGAATAAATTGTATTTCTATTAATTTGATATCTACATTCATATATTTTGATATATTTATGATATATGGGAGATTATTTTTATATTTTCGATCATTCATTTTTCCAGCACATTATGGTTTAGGATATCAAAAAAGAATATTGGGTTTCTTTTTGTTAAGGAGATTTTGGTATACCCTGTATAAAGTCAAGATACCCTTTCCTGATATTATAAAATTAATTTTAACTGAAACATAATTAAACATAATTAAAAAAGGAATGTTGCAGCTTAAAAAAGGAATGTCACGTTATTTTAATTATTGCAGAAAAACAAAATAAAATGAAAAATGGCTACAATAACAACATGTCAAGTTGACAATCATAATTTTCAACATTAGCAATAAACACATTCAAAATGAATGCACTAATAACGAATTCAAGCAGAGTATTCATAGATCAACAATTTACAACTCTTTTAAAACTTGAAAATTCGACAAATTACTGATGTGATTTTTATTATTATTCATCACTGTAAATCGAATGGAATTATATACAAAAAAAATAGCACTTCTACACAATTTTGGGCGAACAGTTTTTTGCACGCGTGCTCTCTGTATAGTTATTGAGGACGGCGTACATTCTTATTTCTTCTGCTGCGAGCCTCGAAAAAATTTATCGAGATTAGTTTGCACGCGTGCCGCTAGAGGCTCCGCAGCATAGCGCTTCTCGCATGTATAATGTAGTCGTGAGAGAACTTAAGGAGCCCGGATTTTGCTTAAAAGTTGTCTCTGTTCCAGAAATGATTGTCAGTGTGTTAGGCAATATTCAAGGAACGGAGTCCAAGTGTTCGCAGGTTAGTGGTTACATTGTGTTGCGTTGTATTATGTTGATATATTTTTACCAAAGTCGAACATCTTTCCCTGGACATGATTGTTATAATCGTTGGTGTATGGTCTTACTTCTTTAAACTTCTTCCATGAGCTTGACGGTTTTCCTTTGTCCTCTCGTTTGTAAACCTTGAAATTCTTGGTGTCTTCATTCTGAGCAATATCGCTCTAACTTTTATTTCGTACTTATTCTGTTAATAACCATTACGTCTACTACAGTACGGTTTACTCTTGTAATTGAGCTATGTAGTCAGCAAGACTCTATAATTCGGTCGCATATTATCACGTTGTATTATGTTAATACAAATAATTTATATACAAAATGAATTTTTTTTTTATTATTACTATTATTCAATTATATTGAATTATTATTGAATAATTTGAACGGAAATAGGTTACAATATTTTATTTCTTTGAATGTGCATTTTAAATGCACATTTCATATTAAGTGCACATTAAATGCAATTTCAACATGCACAGAAAAGCGAAAATTTTGCATTATATGAAAGTCATTGAAACGTATCGAGTACCTGAATGAAAATCATAAAAGTACATTTTCATCTATGAATCACAGTGAGTTGACTTGTAAATTTATGATGCTGTTGTAACTATGACTTTCATGTTGAAACTATTTTGAAAAACTTTATTTAAACTATGAATCATGACGTCGAGTCAAACTATTATTATATTTTATAATTTTGTGGAATGTTAAATTGTACGTCAGCAGTGTAATCTATAAAAATCATCATTGCATATCATTCAAGGTGAAACGAAATTTTGCATTGTGCTTCAGTAAATAAGAAGCTTTGAATAAAATCATGATAGAATATCTTCATGTATGAGTCACAATAAGTTGACTTGTTAATTCATGGTGTTGTTGAAGCGATGACTTTCATGTAATAACCATTTTCGAGTAATTTTTTGAAAACTACAAATTTTCATGATTTTACATAACAATTTTGTGGGGAATATTTACCCCCCCCCCCACTTCATCTCCAAACATCGTCAATATATAAAAGTCAGAATTAATAAAAATGCCCCTTCTCCCTTCTTTCAAAAAATCATCTGATCTACTGATCAGATGATTTGTTTGTTTTAAAGAGTTGTCGATTATTTTTTGTATAATATTTCAATTGGGTTTAATATTTTTTTTTCGAGTGTTTTTTTTTTTTTTTTTTTTTTTTTTTTATTAATTCTAGTAATCTCAATTGAGATTATTGATTGATACCATCGATAAATGTACTACCAAGATAAGTATCCAAGAAATTAAAAAAAAAGTTGCTATGAATCATGATTATCACAACGTTCATCACATAATTTGTTCTTTTAGCAATTTTTCCTAGTAGAGTTATAGTTTTTCTTTGTATATCGTTCTTGAATAGAAGAAGTCATGGTTTTGTCTTTCATTATTTTGAAAAAATTTGACAGCAGATATATTTCCTTTTTTTTTCAACATACAAATGAATTTTTGTAGAAAGTTTAATTTTAGCAATAATTCATTTTTATATTTGTCACAGAATAATGTGCGCGTTGTTTTTTGAAAATGTTGCTATCTATACGAATTTGCAATGTCCAACAGATGTAAACAAAAATGTAGGTCAGTTTTTACTTTGTTTCAGAATTCTATTCTATATAAAATCTTTTAATAATAATTAAGAATGACAATTTATCCACATTAAAATTTATAATATCATATTCCGCTATCTTTCACATTTGCGTCTGCCAAATACGCTACTTTCGAAAGTACCTTGACCCAATACTCTCTTTTTCAATTCCCTTTTCAACGGCTTACATAAAAATAGTGACCGGTAAAAATGAATAATACATCGTAAAACAAATCTCTCGCTTCGTCTTTGCTTTGTGTTTCCATGCAAATCCAATGCCTTACCTCATGAAAATGCATCGAGAATCGAGATTTTTCCCCCCTCATCTCTACACTTATTATTTCCACTCCTCTATCGTCCTCCTGCCCCCGCCTTTACCGACCACCCAACATCTTCATTCGACGCTTTCCACGGGATTTCCACGAGACGTCGATTTATCGGCTACCTGCGTGCGCGCGATGAACAAAAGTTGCTATTTCCTGACAGCGCCACGCCAAAAAAAGGCGAGCTGCCGAAACGCGGTAGCTCTTGTTATTGCCCCCCTACCCCTTTCCCTCCCTTGCACCACAGCAGCAGCACCCCGCTTTCGAAGAATGGAAACGTACGAAAAGTCCGAACATAACGCAAAAATGGCTGGAAAAGTCCGAACATAACGCAAAATTGGCTGGGGAAATTGGTTTCCCCGAAAGTGCCTGCCGGTTCGAACTTCCCTTTATTCCCCCGTTCCCTTTGATGGATTCTTACACCCCCCCCCCCCCCCGCCCCTGCGCACCCCCGTGACCCTCGCCCACGGCCTTCCACCATTGGCTCCTACCGTTTTCGTGGCTTACGAGGGTGACCCTACGCGAAAACGTTCTCCCACCCCCCTCTCCCTGCCGCGCTCGCGACCCCGGGGGCAATTGCCCCCGCGTCGACCGCTCGTCACATTCAGCCGCCCCAGAACCACCGCAACCTCAGGCTCTTTGCCAAGTGCCGAATCCATCCATTCGATTTCGAAAGGGTAAAGTATAGGAGTGCTGGGCACGAATACATAAATATAAATGGCGAAAAAATTTTCGCCGACTACCGAAATTCCGTAACACCTGAGGCGCCTTGGTTTGTCTTGATTCGAAGTTTACCTTGGTTTTGAAGCGTGCCTGGGGTTGAGGATTGATACGATTGTGACGGGGTTCTTTTATTTCTTGGTATGGGGAATCGAGAAGCGTTTTGAAAGTTTGATGAGATGTTGGAATGTTTAGAATGTTTGTTTTTTTTTTCAAGGTTTTTTCGATCCTTTGGATCAATATAATAATATAATAATATTTGCTTTAATTTATCAATGTAAAAATGTAGCTCTAGGTATCGTTTTTTATTCCCAAACGACGCGTCATGTAACATATTAATATAATATTGGGATTATTATTATTATTATTATCATCATCAAAAGTTTTTGTCATAAAATAAAGCAATCTCATTTTACATAAGAAAAATGAAAATGCGTCATAAGTGTATTATGTAAGTAGTGAAATTTATCGTGAGATATGAATGGATTTGAATATTAGTGTAATTAGAAAATTATTTTTATGGATTGGAGTACATTTTTCCGTATTAATTTTTCCAAAAACACGATTTCCGTATGACCTTTTTTTCTGAAAACATGATTTCCGTATTACCTTTTTTCCCGCAAACCTGATTTCCGCATGACCTTTTCTCCGCACGGACATTTTTTATCTATATAACAAATATGAAAATGAATTATAATAAACTCAAATTTTTTATTTTCGAGTTACCATTATAATTAGTGACCGCCGCATTTAATAAGTTCTTGGATGATTTTTTAGTATATTCGAAAATAAATATTCATTTTGGAAATGATCTTCAAGGTTTCCGGTATTTGAAAAGATTTTTCAGAAAAGCACTATCTTCCGTATTTCTTTGCTATATTATACGATTCAACAATTTTTTTCAGATTTGTGTTGATTTTTAGAAAGATTTTGAAAACTCAATTCTCTAGACTAATTCAAATTTTTCAAGGTTTTGAGTGTGTTATCTTATAGATTTTTTCAGAAATTTGTACATACATAGGTATTCAGTTTTTTAATAATTTCTATATTCTATAGGTTTTTCGTTTTTTCTGGTGTGAAGGAATTATTTTTTATAAATTTTTTTTTTTATAGAAAAGACCTTTAACATCCATTTTGTCTTTTAAATAATTTTTCTCTAAATTCTCTTTTCTTTATTAATTTAAAAATTTTTATTTTATCACAAAAAATGATTTATTTCATATTTCATCTATAACAAATTACAATTTCTCAACAATTTATAAAAAAAAAGGATTACCCTTTATTTTATTATGTAAAAATATTTTTCATAATTAAGTTATTGAAATAAAAAAACACGTAATTTAGGAAAAAATTTAATTCATCTTCAGTTATAAATATCAAATGTTTTCTTCTTTACTTCTATTCAGCTTTCTTATTCTGTTTTTATTTATTGTAATTTCTTAATATTGTAACTAGTGAAAATTGTTGATGAATTGTGATTTTTTCAGATATTGAGAGATTCATTTATTGTAAAGTTGGAAGAGAAGAAAAAAAAATTCATAATTTGGTTCAGTAACAGATGCTGAATTTGAAATTTTGGTTAAAATACAGAATTTAAACAATAATACTAAACTTCTAAGAGGAAAGAACATAAAACTGATTTTCGAAATTGCAGAAGATGATGCTATTGATTTTTTATAGAAATATATATTTTTTGGTCATTTCACAATAAATAATAATTACTTTAAAATTTTTATGTTTTGAAAAAATGTGAAGATGAAATATTCAAGATCACTGAACAAGAAAAGAAAAAAATACAAGTTTTGAAGAAGAAATATGTGAATTTTTAATGTATACAAGAAAATTTCATCGATAACTTATTAAAAGTTATTAAAAAGTAAAAAAAAGTAAAGTGTATAAAAAGTTTATACAAAAAATAATAATTCGCATTGCATAATAGATTTGCAATGATGTTTGAAATGGAAATGTAATGAGATTTTAATAGAACGCAGGTTTTTTTATTTGCTAAAATTTGCGGAAGTTTGTACATGCGGAAACATTTCCAGCGGAAAAGTGTCCGGATACCATTTTTATGTTAATAAGTTTCCTAATGAAGGCCCAATTAAAGGTCGGAAATTCGAAACAAGAAATGAAAATAAATTTTATTATTGGTTCCAAAGGATCCAGAAATCCTGAAAATTTTGAAGATTCAAAATAAAACATTGTCAAACAAATATTTTGAAAGTATCTTTAGGAATCATTGGGATCACCATGATTTATTTAGAAACGATCTGATGAGAATTTTGGATTGATTTATCCCAATTCCAGTTTTTTAAACACTTATTTTTTGATTTATGTCGAAATAAAACTAAAAATTGCCAATTTATAATACTTATTCGTTCGCTGTGTCTGAAGGTCAATATGTAATTGTAACAATAATGAAAGAAATTATTGTAGCTAAGATTATTATTTGAAAACAGTGAAAACGAGAACTAAGTCACAGTTGTGTGAATTTGTTGATAAGTATTGAATTTTATATTCACTCTTCGAATCTGAAACAGTTTATTTTCACTTGTAGCCATTCGTATTTGACTGTTCCAAATCGATCAATTTTGCTGAATGCATAAGGGGTAAAAACTGTTTGTCAATTGATATTAACTTTTCAAACGATTCTTAAACAGTCATTTAAGTTCACTGTTCAAAACAGGGAAAGTAGACTGATTTTTAGAAAGGAAAACAACATTCTTCGCTGTATAGGTGAAAATGAGTATAAAATGTCAAAGTTTGTTATAATTTATTCATTCAGATTATAAAATAATTAAACAGATACCTCGTTCAGAATTTTTGTAATTAGGATTAGTGAAATTTAATTTTTTAAAAAGGTTCGTTTTGAACATTTTCAATATCAAACATTTTTTAATTTCTTTTAAATTGATGAGTTAGTTAGTTTTGATATCTCGTGAACCATTCCAATTACGATTTTCGACATAGGTATATTCAAAAGTTGATTAGTGCTCAAAAGACACAAAGTGCACATTTTTTTCTTTTTACAAAATTCAAAACTTTTGATACTAAAGAACCGTATTTCCTTTGTATTGTTTGTCCTACGAGTTACAATGCACTACCAATAAATAGTAGGAAAAGGTGCAATTTGTAGATTACCTCCTCAAGGATGATGACATTCAAAGAATTTATACAGTCAGCTCTTGTTTAGGTCATTAATTTATGCAAATTTTCCAAACTAAATTCTCATTCTCACTATTTCACCTGGATTTGCACATTAAAATGGATCACCCAAGTTACAACCGATAATAGAAAAATTATTTCTACCAGATCCTTCTTCAGTTTTCGAATGACGCTAAAAAGGATAATCTTGTCAAGGATATGATGATTATATTTTACTTTGTAATTAAAAAAGTTCGAATAGAAATAATACAAAAAATGTTTTACATAATTACGCCAACTACACAAACATTCTTTAATTGCGGAGTCTATTCCAAAGTTGAACAATTTTTTTATTTTTTCATTTTGTTCCAATTAGAATAAAAAAAGTTCTGTATATTTTCAAAAATTAAGTAGAAGTTTTCGACGAACGAAAACATTTTTGCATATATCAACATACCGCTCGTCGGGAAATTCAGGAAAACTCGAGGCCTCGGCCCTCGAAGACGCTGATTAAACAATTAATCGGGTTCGTTAAAAAAAAGAGCGTCCGCACTTGCTGTCCTTTGCAGATTCTGCACGAAACTCGAAGGAAAAATGCATTGACAGCAGCTTGTAAAAAATTTTTGCTACAGATGTTGCAAGGGGAGGAAAATGCTGGGATTCCGCTGACGCGAACATTGTAATTCGCTGGGAAAAAGGCACCCCAGAGACGTTGATGAATTCGTATTTATTTTTCCAGCATTCTTGAAATCGCCAACGAGGCTTGTTGCGCGTGATACATATGTTTTGTTTGTTTACATCGTTGCGTTTCATTTTCCCGAACGTCTAGCGTACCGGAATATCGGTGTTATCGAGTATACGATTTTAACATTTTGCAACTAATGCAATCGAAGAAATTTTTCTATTCGCAACATGCCAAGCACATTTTATTATTTTCATACAGTAATACGCGTGAAACAATGTTACTATCACTGTCATTTTACTGACCATTATCGAAATTTTTTTACCTCGAAGGAAAATATTTCGTTCGCCTTCTCGTCAGAAAAATTGCTGGAAACTGGTTGAGAACCAAAATCACAAGTCACCAAATTTATAGGCACTCAGCTATTTCTTAAATATATGCGAAAAAAATCGTTTCGTTATTATAGAGATGGAAATAACTGCGCCAAATGTACAGTCGATCGGAGGATTTCTGTGCATTAATCACGCGCATCTATATAAGAGGATTACGCTCGTTGGATTATTCGAGTCTATGGCTACAGATCTTACGCTTTAATACTCGGTTTTATGTACAGAGCTAATCAGTAGGAAACGGCATTTTCTTTTGCTCGTTGGTAAATTATTTTAACGATTTTTCAGTAATCGCAATGATTTTGCAAACTATGATTTTCTTTTTATTTTATACGCGTGATTGCATTTTACGTTGAGCGTAAAATGTAAATTTCCTATGGCGATTTTAGAGATATCACTTTTTTTAAAAAAAACGTTCCATTAATGAGAAAGTGGCGTGATATCGAATTGTTTTTCCTGGTAAAGGATGAAAAGCTGTCCGAGGCTCGGGCGCGTGCTTTTGAAATTCGAGGCGAACTTTGGTCTCTTTGATGTAAACAACGGAAATAATCTGGTTAAATATCTTCAGCGAAATGCATTTTTTTTTTTTGTAAAAAGGAGGTAAATTAATAACGCGCGTTATCGGGAATGTATTTTAGTTATTCCATTAACATATCAAGGAAGGCTGAAACTGAACGACGTGTTTTCGCTACGCGTAGCCTTCGGTTCGAAATTATAATTACCACGTTATGGTGTTTTCGATTTCAAAACAGGCACAAAGCTAACGCGTGACGTTAATAATCGACAATGTTTCTATGGCTAAGAAGGAGGTGTGACAATCTTTCTTCAAAAATCAGCGAATTGTATGATGGTTAAAAATTTTATCCGACGATTTAGAATATTTTATGAAAGCCTTTTAACTCAGAAAATTAAATTTATTCCAAGATGCAACATAATTAATGCACGATTTGAAATTTAAATATGATCTAAAATTTAGTCTATGTTTACAATTACTTTCAAGCGGACAAGTCTGAAATTATGAAGATTTATCGTAACTTGGGGATATTGTTTTCGAATTAGTACTTGTTTGCTTGAAAGTAAATTTGAATTGTAAGTCGTGACTTGATTTTGTTGTATCTTAAAATAAGATTGAATTTTTGGAGTGTTTTATACTTTCTGAACGTAGGAAGCAAATGGTTCACTATTTATATGATGATTATGATTTGCTGTATATCATGTAATATCAATTTATATAAATATTATAATTGTGTATGATAAAAATGATATCTATTTATTGTAAATTTATCATCTTTAATGCTGTTTCTTTTAAAAAAAAATGGTGTAGAAGGAATAGTTAGCAACTTTTCATAACTTTCAAGAAAAATTGCTACAATACTATTCGTTTGATTATTTTTATGAAAGTGTGAATAATGTGTGAAAATTTGAAAACGTCATTTGCTAATTTTTGGAGGTAAAGTGATGCTCTACCCCTTCTAATTACGACGAATGCTCAAGTCATTGACACATTCGGATGAGTTTGATTTTCTAATTTAAAGATTTTTCGATTATTAGGATATCGTTTTGTTGATTTCAAGTTTTGAATTATGAATTTAAAAAAATGATTTTGTTGGAGATTTTCAGAAAGTTAGAAAACAAATTTTTACTAGCTTTTCGAGTTGTTTGCGAATTATTTCAAGGTAATAAACAAAATTTGTAATATTATCAAATAAACAAATATAAATCACAGTTTTTAAAATATTCAGATTTCCAAGTCGGAATTATCGAAATACAAAGCTAAAAAGTTAACTGATTAAAATTTTACTATTTTCATAATTATTTTAGATTCTTAGAAAAGCTCACATAGAAAATAAGAATGTATTATTATTTTTTGTGTATCATGTATACACACGAGTATTAATAAAATTAGCACAAGAAAAATGTATGACCTTTTTTTTGGTTTCAAAAATAAGCATGTGAAAATTTTATCCTTAAAAATTATACATGTGAATATTATCATCAGTTTTCCAATATATTCTACACACTAATTTTTTACTTTCAAGGCGATCAGAATTTTTTTTTTTTTTCAAATTATAACTTTAAGGCCCGATCATTTTTCAAATAATCATCAACGTAAATGTAAAATAAAATTCAGTAAAATTTATTTTGTTTTTGATGTTTCCAATTGTAATTTTGGTCGTCGATTATCAGAAACTTATCATGAAATTTTCACACGGAAAAGCTAGCAAATCAAGAACTTTCCTGAAGTTTTCAATGTTCCTAATTATAAGTTTCTGAAAATATTTAACAGGAAATCTAAAACTTTCCAGAAGTTGGATAACTAGAAATTGTATGTAAACTTCTTGAACCATGTATAAACTGTAAAGAAGATGCAAAAGTGGTAAATCTTAAAAATTTATTTGCAACTCAATAATTCTGTATTTTTTTTATATATAAATTGAAACTGTGATTCGGAAAAACAAGTGATTCTCAATAACGTGTATTTGTAAATTTTCCTAACGTTTCAAGCGCATTACGAGCAACTCTTTATACTAAGTACTTTTTTTTGAACATTTTGAAATGGATAACTACACAGAATAATTTTTGGAAATAATAGAAAAAATTTATAACCAAGAGAAAGAAAACCAATTTGATCATAAATTATTTGCATTTTTGAAATTTTACTTCATACTTTTTGAAAACCAGGAAAATTTGTTAATTGCGACGATTTCTTTAACTCAAAAAAGCTGTAGAAATTTTAAGAATTTTTTTAGATTTATATGATATTTAAATATAACAAATGATTTTCAGAATTTTTCAAATATCTGAATAGACGTTCAAGAAACTTGCTCTAAAAAAAAGTTTAAGTCTTCCCAAGCCACATTTCTATACTTCGAAAACTTATATGTATAAGTTATATATATATTTTTCAAGAAATCTCTTCTTAAAATTGATTTATGACCAAGTGTTTCAAGTTAGGCACAAAAATATTTATCCAATAGACAAAATATATAAAAAGTAACATAAATAATACTGCTTTTAATATTTTCAAAACAACAAAAAAAATGGCTTTCATTGTGTATTTTGTCATCATGCAGATAAAATACATCTAAATGAAAGTGATTATTTTTTTGATTCGCCTTCGGATTTTTGAACAATACTGTTTTTTTTTTTTTTTTTTTTTTTTTTCATAAAAAAAACTCGCCTTGCGCCAAGGATAAACCAAGATATTCAAGAATAACTTTAAATGTAGCATAAGAAAAAATAAAAATTTTTATAAAAATATAGTAAAATCACCTTAGAAGGATACGACTTTTACCTTGCTATTTCATTTTTTATATTCTGCAGTGCAAGCACAAATCGCCCGATTCTTCGCAATTTTCCAACAAAATTTCAAACATTTTAAAAACACATCAGACTTTGTTCATTGCTGTTACAATGTCAATAACCTTATCATTCGCCACATTCAGGTTCAACGAAAAACCACAAAAATACATCCTTTGACGACACGGTACAACTTGTGGTAAATAAAAAGTCGATGACTAACAACCTGATTGAGACGACAAAAATCACAGTTTCAATTGTACCTGTAAAATGGCCGATAGTTTATGACGCAGGAGCAACGTTTTTGTAATATTCGCGAATCGTTAATTAAACGTTTTATCGTCGCTGATCAGAAGAAAAATCTGCGCTGAAAAGCTGCTTATAATTAGTAACCGAAAAGCCGTGTAATGGTTTTCAGCCGATTGTTCCGCGTGAAAAGCCCACTCATTATTTAGTGCCGCATTCGAAACCTTCAAAGAGAAAGGAGCGTTAAAACCTATTGTCACTCGTTGCCATTTCGAAATCGAATTGGTACAAACGCCGCGCGAATATACAAAGGAATCGTTGTTTCTGGACGAGCCGGGATGTTTTATGACAATATTTTGCGGTAGGAGCGCCACATTGTGATTGCGGATGAACTAGAAAACTTTTATTTGAGCTTCGTTACATTCGTTATATAAATCGGGAACCGACGATTGTTTTGACGAAAAATAAAAACTCGATCGTAATTCAATTAATTAAGTCATTTATATCGATCTTATTACCGATGAGAAATATTCACGTTTTTTAATGATGAATTTCCATGTAAAAATCTCTGAAGTATGGAAAAATTGCAACCATGAGATAAGTTGATAACTTCCCATAGAAGATGGTAAAATTACTTTTTATTTTTCTAACAGTACACAATCGGATTATGTCCGCTTTCTCGAAAATTTTAATCCTCGTCCCGAGAGCTGAGGGAAATTTTTCTTTCGTCCAACAAGTTTCGGAAGGCTCTCATGTTCTTTAATCAAGATAAAGGGAACTGGACAGATGAAGAGGGAGAGGGATAGTAATTAGCGACCCTCGAAATTTGCCCTAGGATGCCAAGGCGAGCGGATCGCTCAAAATCCGTACGAGCGCGATAATTACGTTTCCCGTGTATCCGCATTTTGCGAGCACATGCCGCGCATTGTCAGCCTCCTGTAAACCGTCATTTCCGTCTAACCGCATTCCGTATTAGCATCGCTCGACCACTCGAAATAATTATTTGGTTTCTGAATCCCATTTGTCGCGGGAAAAGATACAAAGTCATACGGAAAAAAAGGCGTAGGAACGTGTCGTGAAACCAGGCAAACGTCAGGAATATGAATAATGTTGTACAGTGCAATTTGTTTCGAGGGGCAATTGACATTCATGGCAGAAATATTGTGACTTTTTGTCCGCGTAATGAAAATTGAAATATTCGTTCAATATTGGGTTTCTCATTCTCATTCTCATTCTTTGTAATTGGGCTCGTGGTTGGATGAGTAAATAAGCCGTGTGGAAAAGTCATTTTCTTTTGGCGAAGATGTTCTCGAGGAGCTCCTTGGTAATCAATCGGTGCGGTCGCGTCGGGCTTTCCGTCGGCCTTTGATAGAGCCGACTATTGATAGCGTAGAGCTTGGGACTGAGCTTGCACCTGACGTTGAACCACCAATCGCAGACGAAAACCGCCTGGCTGAATTGCGTGCCGTTAGGGCACAGAAACGTCGCTTGGCGCCCGTCAATGTCGCAGTAATGCCAGGCCTGACACCTCGTTTCGACGTCGGCAAAAAAGCCGGGATAAGGCTGATCGTCGCAATAAAAATTTGTGTATGGCACCTTACCCAGGACCGGGTAATCCATCCCGGGACGTCCTGCGAAAATACAGATATTGTTAGTTCCACATTTTCTTGAAGTTTAACATTTCAAAAATGTTTTGTCACAATTTCAAATCAATCGATGATTCAGTGTAAGTCACAAAAACAATTTTTTCCTCACTTTTTAAGAACAACAAACTATAAACGGATTTTTCAGAAAACCAATATTTCGAAGTCTGTTAACACGATCCTGCAAAATCTACTTGACCGATTATTTTCAAACTTGGAACATACTTTCTTGGTATAAAATGCCTCAATTTTTCGTTATTCAAATTTTTTTCACATATTTACAGGGTGCGCCACCAAAATCCGGACAAATTCAACAAAAAATTCATTACAAATATTTGTCATGAATAAATTTATTTAAAAAAAAACCTTTTTA
>JAPYZL010059822.1:0-18985 GCA_030522825.1 Platygaster orseoliae | reverse complement strand
CACGCACGGCACGGATCAGCACAGCGGCCATGATGGATAACGAAATTTGACAGATAAAAACAGTACTTCGGAAATTCGACTATATTTGCGAAAATAATGAATAAATCGCTCCCATCTTGCTTCGCTGGATAGAAAAATGTACACCCGACATACAGGTATGCGACTGTTGGGTCAATTCGCTTTAATTTCGGTGAAAGTATGGCTCAAAGTCGAGTGTATTTTCACATGTTATAGCATATGTTTCAATTGCTCTCGCCCGCCCTTAACTTAATATAAACAATTTAAGTTTTAAACGGGTAATAAAGGATAAAAGAATATTTATTGCGTATGTCTGTTTTGAACCAACATCTCAATATTTTCAATAAGATCGTATTCTTTTAAGTTTATAAATAAATTTTCATCAATTTCTCCTTGATTATTAATTGTGAATTTTGTTTTTGAAAGCTATGTTTTTTGTATAACAATATCTATTACTGAATAAATAAAATAAATTTCTTTAACATTTGAAATAAAATTCATTTGTCTGTCTTATACAATATTATTTTTATAATCTTAAATATACAGGTTACAAAAATAATTATCAAAAAACTAAAAATATCAGGGAAAATGAGAAATTTTAGTAATTATGTGAGTTTTTGTGATTTTTTATTTTGTGACTTAAATTTTATTGAATTTGTATAACTTTTAGTTTTTTGTGTCTTTTTTTGATCTTATAATTTTTCGTAATTTTGTGACTTTTTGTGATTTTTAATTTCGTCAAGTATCATGATTTTTCGTGACTTTTTATGTCGTGACTATTTATGATAAATATTCTAAAATAATTTATGAAAACTCTATATTTTAAAATTTTAATCAGATAAATGTAAGATTTATATATAATTCTGTGTGTATGAACACTTCTATCTATATATTATAATAATAAAAACAAATAATTGTATTTGGTGAATATCTTCATTTAAATTGTTCCAAAATAAAAACTAAAACAATTAGAATTAAAATGTTCATATTAATATTTAATCATTATTTTTATAATTGGTAATAATAATCATTTAATGTCGCAAAAAAATAAAAATACTTCACCTTTACGTAAAAAGGGACGAATCCTTTGGAATACCAAAAAATGAGATCAGCCAACAAAAAAGGGCATAACCTTTTCGTTGCTTTTCCTAGTTTGATTAGCGCTATCACGATTCTGGAAAAATTTTTTTAATCAATATTGAACTTCATTATATTTATTTTATAATACAATAAATTTATATAATAAATTATTTGTAATAATTATATTTATTATATAATATATATTAATAAATAAAATAAATATTATATAAAAATAAATAATATAAACAAATATTATATATTCATGATCATATAATACATTTATATGATAACTTTCATAAATTTATTATAATAATATTAAAAATAACATAATTCAATAGATATTGAACTTTGACATTCAGTTTTTTGGCCTTTACCAACATGAAAACTAGAAAAAATGAATATAAATAGTTAGAATATAATAATAGTTAGATATAATATGGTATATAGTATATAGTATAGTATATATATATATAGTATAGTTATAATAGTTAGAATATAAATAAATAGAACAAGTTACTCACTTGTTCATTTCAAGCATCAAGACAACAAAATCTCTTTTTTCCAAAATCGTTTCTTCGTTCCTGGATTCGTCAATTACGATTCTCGCGATTTCCGACAGAACTTTAATAAATGGTGGCAATCTTCCCATGGTATATTCCACTTTGCGATGAATCAAGAATGACAAAATTGCCAAAATTTCTTGAGACAAGTAAATTTTTGGTTCTTTCAAGAACACCGCCTGTAATTAATAATAGTAATTATTTTTAATAATTAATTAGATTAAATAAATTGATGCTACAGTTTTTTTTACATAAACAAATAATAACTTAAATTTAAAGGTAATGAAAATAGTAAAAAAACATGTTTAATAAATAAACATACCAATTCATGGAACAAATCGTCATTTTTCAGTTTCTGCAAATTTTTCCTGGGTTTTTTGAATTTTTCCCCAGTCACTGCAACTGTTTTTGTCTTTAACGAAGAACTTGGCAATGGGCACTTTTCTTCTACGAAATAATCCCGTTTCTTTTTCAAATTTTTCATTTCTTCCTGAGAAAATTTAAAATTCACACAATGCATGAGTTTCAAACTAAAACTGAATTGTAAAAAATTAATTCGTGACTTTCATTTACCAGCAGTTGTTGAGATTTTTCATCTTCGAAGACTTCCAAACTTTTTTTCAATTTCTTCAACTGCTCTTTCGAAAACGGAAAAACCTCTTCAGCATCAACAGATTTCGGAGCATAAAATTTCATCAAACTAATGACTTCGGTCCAATGAAATGCAATGTTCAGCAGGTTTTCTGCTATGGAATTTGTATCGCTTCCAGACGCCAACATTTTTTCCAACAACAAATTCAAAAGATTTTTGAGTTCCATCAATGAAGAAACAAACTTTATTTTCGAATCCAGTGAAATCGTGTGATCGAAAATTCTCACTCCTCGAAGATATGCAACGGTAAATTTTGTGATGGTTTTCAAGGTCCAAATTACCGCAGCTAAATAAATATCAAAATTTTTTTTGTGAATTAGTGATATTTTTTTAATTGTTTAGGATATTGATTTAGTTTATGTAAACTTTATAAATTTACGAAAACGTTTGATAAACAAGTTTTTTCGATTTATTCAAATCATTCAATTTATATTTTCACAGTAACAGAAAATTAAATAAAATGAAAAAATATTTACATTGGTAATATTTGAAATTATTAATATACAAGTATGTTCGAAAGTGTTCGGGTATGTTCGGAAATGTTCGGAATTGTTCAAGTATGTTCGGGAGTGTTCGAATATGTTCGGGTATGTTCGAGGATAATATTCTGTGACATTCGTGTATGTTCGGAAGTATTTGGGTATGTTCGGACGTCTTCGGGTATGATCGGACGTGTTCGGGTATGTTTGGAAGTGTTCGTGTATGTTCGAACGTGTTCGTTCGAAAAAAACGAAAAGTTTTTTTCGTTAAAAAAAACTTATTTTGTAACGAATGTTATTTATCATAAGATAAATAATTTTCAAATACATTACCTGAGAAATTTTCTTCGACAACATCGACGCAATCATTTTTCAAATGAAACAGCAAAGTCAAAAAAATATTCAAAGCATGTTTACTACTCAATCCCCCCAAATGATTTTCAAATTTTTCCAAAACTTCCTCCCCCAAAACCGCGAAATCCAAAATTTCTGCCTCGGAAACATTTTCTAACGATTTATTTTTCATAGACATTAAAATCCAAGAAACGAATTTTTGCTCCAATCTCAAACGAGTTGTAACTTGAAAAAGCTCTTCAAAAAAATTTCCCCTCCACTTTTTGTCTTCCTCAGAAACATTTTTCTCATCCGAAATTCGGTTCAAAATGTCTTGATTTTTTTCCTCGATTATGATAGGATTCAAAATTGAAATTCGGGTTAAAACTTGGTACTCTGTGCAAGAAAATTTTTTAGATTTAACAACTTTGTCCACAACTTTTTCTAAAAACTGGTTTAAAGTCAGATCTTTGATTTTGTGATCGAAATCAAGCGCAACTTCGATGAGATAAGTTGCAAGGACATTGAAAATTTTTAGCTTTTGTTTTCCTGAAATTTCATAGAATTTTCGAAGAATCAAATCTATTATTTCTGTATCATTTTTGTAGCCAACGATCAATGTTCGAGAAATCAAAGTAAAAACTGCAAAAACATTTTCTGGGCTCGACGTCCAAATTTGACCTTTGATTTTAAACAAAACAGCCTCGTCCGAATTTTCTGCATCTCTGTAACTCGGTATATTCGATTTTGAAAAAAAAATCAACTGAATCAATTTTTGAGTTTCGGAGGTGATTTGATCTGAAGGTTTTTCCAAATCCACAATGTTTGCCAAAGGAAACAAAATTTTTTCAACGAAAATTTCACTTATCATTTTTTTCGAATCTTTAGCGAATTGTTCTAAAATTTCTAAAGCAATCTCACAACAGTCCAAACTGAAAATCTTTAATTCACCCGAAGTTCCCAAATACTTCTTCGTGAATTTTAACAAATTCACCAAAAGTTCAGCGAATTTTTCCAAGTTATTTTTGAAGTGATTAATGAACATCACGTTTTTGAAAATGGCTTGAAGGATTTTAAGACATTTTTTTGTATTTTTGGAGTCATTTTGAAATTCTTTCGAAATTAAATCTATAATTAATTCCTTGTTCTCTGGTTTGAGTTTGAGTTCATGAGAAAAGATTGGCGAGTCGACACAGCGTTGGAGGGTTTGCAAAAATTTCGGTTGCTTTGGAATTTGAGTACAGATGGTATTCAAAATCAGCTCTTCTTTTTGATTGATTTGAAGTTCGTTAGATAAGAATGCATTTTCTGCAAGTTTTTGTCGTTTGTATAATGGTTCTTTGGAGCTTTCCAGAAAACGCTTGATTTCTGAAAGAAAAGCAAGGAAAATAGTGAACTCATAAGTTATTTTAAGAGTGTAAGTCTTTTTTAATACAGTTTGGAAAATTTGAAATTATTGAGAAAATTAAAATAAAATAGTAAGAATTTAAATACTCAGTAAGTGATTAAAATTAATTGAATAACTTGAGTATTCAAAAAATGAACGAGTTCATGAATTATATTAATTTATGGGAACTTGATATTAATTATAAAATAATGTTCTACAAACTTTTTTTTTTTACTTTTGATTCTATGATAGATGAGAATTCAGACATTTATTGAATGATAAAAAATATATGTAACTTGTGATTAATTTTTTTAAACTTATCACTTTGTTGGGGATAGGAACAAAAATTGTAAAAATCCATTTCTTTCAATTATTCCGAGTTCTCTTGAATTATGAAATAAAGTCAAGTGCAAATTTCAAAAATTGTAACACAATGAAAAAGGTATTGAAAAAATTAAAATAAGTAAGAAAAAATTTGCGATTAAATAATAAGCGATTAAGATAAATTCAATAATTTGATTGTTAAATAAAGGAACGAGTTCATGAATTTGATATTAATTATAAAATAATGTTCTAAAAAATTTTTTTACTTTTGATTCTATGATAGATGAGTATTCAGAAATTTATAGAACGATAAAAAATATATGAAATTTATGATGAATTTTTTTAAACTTATCACTTTATTGAGGATAAGAATCAAAATTGCAAAAATTCATTTCTTTTCATTATTTCGAATTCTATTCAATAATTTAAAAAATTCTGGTGCGAAACTCAAAATTCGTAACAAAATGTAGAAAGTATTGAGAACATCAATATTTTAAAAATTATTGAGAAAAGGAAAGTAAGGAAAAATTGAAATACTAAGTCAGCGATTAAAATAAATTGAATAACTTGAATATTAAATAAAGGAACGAGTTCATGAATTATATTTATCTAGGGTAATTTTTATTGATTATAAAATAATGTTGTAAAAGCTTTTTTTTTACTTTTGATTCCATGATAGATGAGTATTCAGACATTTATAGATCAATAAAAAATATATGCAACTTGTGATTAATTTTTTTTAACTTATCATTTTGTTGGGGATAAGAATCAAAATTATAAAAATTCATTTCTTTAAATAATTCCGAATTCTCTTGAATTATGAAAAAAATTCAAGTGCGAATTTCAAAAATTGTAACATAATGAAAAAAGTATTTTAAAATAAGTAAGAAAAAATTTAAATACTCAGTTATCAATTGAAATAAATTGAATAATTTGAATATGAAATAAAGGAACGAATTCGTAAATTATATTAATTTATGGGAATTTGATATTAATTATAAAATAATGTTTTGAAAACTTTTTTTATTTTTAATCCTATAATAGATGAGTTTGCAGACATTTATAGAAAGATAAAAAATATATGCAATTTGTGATTAATTTTTTTAAACTTATCACTTTGTTGGGGATGAGAATCAAAATTGTAAAAATTAACTTCTTTCAATTATTCCGAATTTTCTTGAATTATGAAAAAAATTTAGCGCGAATTTCAAAAGTTGTAGCACAATAAAAAAAGTATTGCAAAAAAAAATAAGTAAGAAAAAATTTGCAATTAAATAATAAGCGATTAAAATAAATTGACTAATTTGAATATTAAATAAAGGAACGAGTTCATGAATTATATTAATTTATGGGACATTGATATTTATTATAAATAATGTTCGAAAAACTTTTTTTTACTTTCGATTCTATGATAGATGAGTATTCAGGCATTCAAAGAACAAAAAACAAGTATATGAAATTTGTGATTTATTTTTGAAAACTTATCACTTTGTTGGGGATAAGAATCTAAATTGTAAAAATTCATTTTTTTCAATTATTCCGATTTCTCTTGAATTATAAAAAAAATTCAAGTGCGAGTCTCAAAAATTGTAACAAAATGAAAAAAGTATTGAGAAAAGAAGTATTGAAAAAATTAAAATGAGTGAGTAAAAATTTGAATACTAAGCTAACGAATAAAATAAATCAAATAATTTGAAATTTAAATAAATGAACGAATTCATATGAATTGTATTAATTTAGGGGAATTCGATATTGATTATAAAATAATGTTCTAAAAACTTCTTTTACTTTTGAATCTATAATAGATGAGTAATCAGACACTTATGGAACGATAAAAAATATATGAAATTTGTTATGAATTCGTTAAAGCTTACTTATATGTTGGGGATAAGAATCAAAATTGTAACAACTCATTTCTTTAAATTATTCCAATTTCTCTTGAATTATGAAAAAATTAAAATAAGTAAGAAAAAATTGAAAAACTAAGTTAGCGATTAAAATAAATTGAATAATTTGAATGTTAAATAACAGAAGGACTTAATGAATTATATAAATTTAGGGAAATTTGATATTGATTATAAAATAATTTTCTAAAAAATTTTTTTTACTCTCGATTCTATGATAGATGAGTATTCAGACATTTATAGAACGATAAAAAATATATGAAATTTGTTATGAATTCTTTAAAACTTACTTATTTGTTGGGGATAAGAATCAAAATTGTAAAAATTCATTTCTTTTCATTATTCCGAATTCCATTGAATAAATACGAAAATTCCAGTGTGAAATTCAAAAATTGTAACAAAATAAAGAAAGTATTGAGAAAAGAAGTATTTTAAAAATTATTTAGAAAATTAAAATAAGTAAAGAAAAATTTAAAAACTAAGTAAGCAATTAAAATAAATCAAATAATTTGAATATAAAATAAATGAACGAAATCATATGAATTATATTAATTTATGGGAATTTGATATTAATTATAAAATAATGTTCTGAAAACTTTTTTTTACTTTTATTTCTATAATAGATGAGTATTCAGACATTTATAGAACAATAAAAAACATAAGAAATTTTTGATGAATTTTTTATTACTTTTCATTACTTTATTATTATTTTTTTTTTATTACTTTTTTTAAAATTCAAGTGTGAATCTCAAAAATTGTAACAAAATAAAAAAAGTATTGAGAAAAGAAGTATTGAAAAAATAAAGTAAGTGATTAAAAAGTTAAATACTAAGTTAAAGATTAAAATAAATCGAATAATTTGAATATCAAATAAATAAACGAATTCATATGAATTATATTAATTTATGGGACATTGATATTAATTATAAAAAGATGTTCGAAAAACTTTTTTTACTTTCGATTCCATGATAGATGAGTATTTATACATTTATATAACGATAAAAAATTTGAAATTTGTGATGAATTTTCGAAAACTTATCACTCTGTTGGGGATGAGAATAAAAATTGTAAAAATTAATTTCTTTGAATTATTCCGAGTTCTATTAAATAATGAAAAAAGTTTAAGTGTGAATCTCAATAATTGTAACAAAATTAAAAAAAAGAATTATTTATATTGAAAATTGGAATGCCATGTGGAAATGGTTTCTTTAAATGAGAAAAAAATTAGTAATAAATGTGTAATATATAGTATATTTTATAATATCTGAAATATTTAAATAATATATTTCTTTTCGGATTTTTTAATTTTTGAGAACCTGGTTTTAGTAATACAAATTTTCATTATACAAATTTTAGAGTTACAAAGTTATATAAATTTTGTAGTCCAGGATTGAACATTTTTCATATGTTCTAACATATTCAATATAATAAAACTCAATATTTGTGATTTTCAAGTAACTGGTTAGAATTCTGTGTGTGTGTTTTTTTTTCTAATATTTTTTGGCACTATCCATATTTCCTCATTATTTATAGAATTTGAAAGGTTTCATGATATAATGAATAGTTTTCTGAAATTCGATGCTTTAGAAATCGAAACGTTTCATAATTGTAATATCTTTTTAGATTTTTAAGAAAATAATATTGAGATAGATTTTTTCAAAAAACCCTAACTTTATATTTTTTCTGCTTACAATCAAAAAGAAGACATATTGTAATTTCTTTATTTCTCTAAAGAATTTTGTAACACCCGTTATTGTCTAAAATAAAAAAAATAAAAATATGTAAACTTATTGAATTAAAAAAAATTTTTTTATTTACATAGGAAAATACCCTTAAACTAGGCAGAATCTATAAATAATTTCACGAATTTCACGCCATTTATGAAACGCAGAGAATTTCCATTTTATTTGGAATATTCTGAAAATTTTTTACCATGGTCCTAAAATTTTGGAATAAGTATAAAAAATTCTGAGAAACGGCAAACATAACCTAAATTTCTCAAAAAAACAACTGTATTTAAAGAAATAACTAATTTAACAAACTAAAATGAGTTGATAATAGAAGTCTGAAAAAATTCTACCAAATTTTCAAAGCTGTCTCTTAAAATTTTTTAACCGAAGGCAAATTATAAAATCAAACATGTTTTGAAAGAATTGTATGATTTTTTTGTTTATAAAATTTACGTGATTTTACCTTTTGAGAGTGCCATTTTCAATCCATTTATCACAATTGTCCAAAAATTGGAATTATTTCAATAATTTCGAAAAGTTATGATAAAACCCAAAAACACGTGATAATGTTGTCTCTATAGCTATATTCATTTTTTTGACAATTTCAAAAAACACACATGAGTGGTAACTTCAATTTTCTAGAGGTTGGCAGCAACTGTCGTAACCGACATTTCAATTTAAATATACAAAAATTGACACAACAATGTGAAACATCGTCATACAAGTATTATCGAATTCGTAAAAATTTGAATTTCTCAAAAACTGAAAAAAGCATGTAACAGTGCATGTATAACTATTTTCAGTTAATTTTTTAAAAATATTTCAAAAAAAGAGTGAGAACCTCAATTTTCTAGAGGTTGGCAGCACCTGTCGTCACTGACAATATCAGACAATATCAGACAATATCAAACGTTGTCAAACGCGCGTATACGCATTATATTCGTGAAAAAATTTTAACTTTTCAACTTCTAACAATTCCCCGACGTCGAATCTCATAATCTACCAATTAAATCACATCAACATAACCCTCTCCAACACCGATAAAAGCCGGAAACGCAGAAATGTCTTCATTGAGCGGCGACGAGAGCGAGAACTTGGACGTCGAGCCAGGTTAGATTTATCAACATCATTCCATAGCGACGCGTTGTTTTTTAATCGCCCTCTTAAACAAATCATCTCCTCCCCCCCCTTTCCTTTCCCCTTCACTCGTGACGTGACTGATAACCACGTTAACGACTGTTCGTATAATGTAACGTTGCATTTCTCGACAATTTCATCGGTGCAAAAAACGCTGTGGGTGTCCCGTAGTCCGCCATTATCGAAATGGCGTCTTTTGATTATTATTCTTGATGTTGCGTCGACGTTTTTGATTGAATCCTTCGATAATTTCCGTTTTTGTCGTCTTTCAGTCCGACGAACGAGGTCCGGACGCGCTGTGAAATCGACGCCTAAAAAAGTGGCGTCCAAGAAAACCCCTATGAGAGCTACACGCAAGTCTCAGCAGGTCGACGAAACGGAAGTATGTGAATATGGTTTTATGAAGAATTATCAATCTTTAAAATGAAAAAATTAAGCCAGTTAAGCCGAACTTGAACTATAATACCATTTTTAAGAAGTATCGAGTAGGTGAGCTAAGCTGGTTCTAGCTCCAGGGAGTGTACATATGAAGTTTCACAAAGTGAAGCTTCGTATGTCTTACCATTATACAATTTAAAAAAAGTATCTCCCTGTATTGTATGTAACATTATACTCCGTAAATATGTATGTATGACAATATATTAATTTTTTATTCAAGCTTCACAGCCCTCTTCAAGAACTAAAAAAATGGTTAAAAAATGACAATTCCAATTGCAAATTACAACATCTATATTAAAACAAAATAATAATAGTAAATACCTTAAAAAATACATGACATAAAAACATGTACCTGAAGTTTCAAACGTTTAAAATTAAACGAAAAAGAAAAATATGAGTTTTCAGGAAAAAAAATTTTCCAGCTTTTTTCCAGGACTTTTCAGTCAGAACAGCAAACTTTACAGTCCCTAAAAAAATATTTAACACATTGTTCTTCGTGATGAGAAATCGGGAATTTATATATTTTTTCTTTTCGTTTAATTTTAAACGTTTGGAACTTCAGGTACGTACATATAAAAACCAATTCTTCCCTTTTACTGAGCCAAAACTTGAAAGAGTATACTGATTTTATTAGTCATTCTCACTGTAATACATATCATATCCAAATACATACAAGCATTTAAAATCCGGTCCAAAAAATAATGAATAATTGTAGATAAATACCTTTTAAACATTAACAAACATCGTCATTGTTACAATAAAATCCATTAGTTCATCAAAAAACATGACAAGTCACTGTTTAAACTTCAATTTGTCCAAATATATAAAATCCAAGATTAAAATCAGAAAAAGGAACACAAAATAAATCATTTTGGCCAGTTGCGAGGTGATGACTAAAACGATTCACAGGGTTTGAGACTAATGAAATTTCAAAGATAAGAAAAAGAAAATCTTCATGAATTTTCTTTATTGTCTTTTTCTTTTATTTTTATTTTTATTTTCCTTTTCTTTCTTTTTATTGTATTAATCAGAATATTGAATCCATTGTAATTAATTCAGATGTCAGGCCTGTGGACAGAAAGCATATGCTTTTTTGTGGGGAGGAAGCTCTGTATTTTGTACACCTGAATGATTGAATAATTAATAAAAATTACCTATCTATCATTTTCTTATCTTTTCAATTACAATTATCAATATTTATTGTTAATTTTTTATTAATTATTAATTATAAATATTATTTTATAATTAATCCTCGATAACGCTCCGCTTTCGTATGTATTCAATTTCTAAGCATGATCCATCGGAGCAAAATGTAGATAGAGAAGAATTAGAAACTCTCTCAGATATAATAAGAATCCAGTTTATTTCTTTTCTTTTTTTAACATCATAAATTCTCTCAAGCTTTCAGTCTAAACATCCAGACCCTCTTCAGGAGTATTCAATTTGAGGAAGATGTTGTAAATCCAACAGTGAATCCATAAAAGAATCGCAGTCAAAAACCACGTCGATCCCCAGCCATCACTGGGCAATCCAGTCAAATCAAATGAAAAACAAAGAGGTGAATGAACTATCCCATTAAACACCACAAGTACAACCAAAAAAAAAAACGGCAAAAAACACAACAGACCAAGAACAGTGCCAAGGGATGTAAAAACTGATTCAAACCTCACGCTTAAACGAACCTCTTTGTCTTTCATTTGATTTGACTGGATTGCCTAGTGATGGCTGGGAATCTATGTGGTTTTTGACTGTGATTCTTTTATGGATTCACTGTTGGATTTACAACATCTTCCTCAAATTGAATATTCCTGAAAAGGGTCTGGATGTTTAGACCGAAAGCTTGAGAGAATTTATGATGTTAAAAAAAGAAAAGAAATAAACTGGATTCTTATTCTATTTGAGAGAATTTATGATGTTAAAAAAAGAAAAGAAATAAACTGGATTCTTATTCTATCTGAGAGAGTTTCTAATTCTTCTCTATCTACATTTTGCTCCGACGGATCATGCTTAGAAATTGAATTATTATTATTTTATATATTATATAAAAAAAAATTATTTTTCAATTTCACTCAGAGATTAATTACTACAACTTATTTCCCTATATCTCTCTATCTTATAAAAAATTCTCGCCACTGATGAATAATTAGTTTTTTACAGTATATCACTCTGGCATGCAGGCTCCAACTTTTAAAGTTGTAGTTGGGTTGGAGAATCTGAAACCTATTCATGAAAACCTTAGAGATAAAAACAAGTCCAGATAGCAATATTCCCTGAAAAATGAAATGTTTGTTATTTTTAGATTCATTTGAAATATGATTCAATAGTCAAATTCATGATATGAAGACCTGGAAGTCAAAATCGGCCCACCCTCAACTGTCATAAAGCTCATTTCTTGAAACTTTAGGAGAACAAATGAGCCTTATGACAGTTGAGGGTTAGCCGATTTTGACTTCCAGGTCTTCATATGTATTTAACAGGCTAATTGAAAAAATATGAATAAGTATGTTCCGTCAAATTTTTTCAAAACATTACCATTGACTATTCAATCTTTTTAAACAATAGCCCCAGTGTGTAAGTTGTATAAATACTTCAATAATGAATTATAATAAATTATTCTATTAGAATATATTACCATATGATTTCTATGAAATCTACTCTGTTGTCAGCGAGACTTTTTTCAATCATCACAATATATCTTATTGTGAAATATTTTAAATAATCACTCGGAGCAAATTTTTATTTTTCATCTTTACTTTATTTTTTTCATCATATTTCAATCCTTAATTGGGTCCTCAGGATGATAATAAAGATTCTCCTATTTCATAATAAATCATTCAATATAATTGAGACACGATTACAATAAAGTCGTATATATATATTATATTATATATTAATCCTTATTATCATCCTGAAAAGGACCTAATTAAGGATTGAAATATTGATGAAGAAAATAAAGTAAAGATGAAAAATAAAAATTGACTCTGAGTGATCATTTAAAATTCTGTATAACATTGAATAATGTTTTTATATTTATGACAATATTTCTTAAGTTTGAAAAAAAGAAAAAAATTATGTAATGAACAATTTTATTCATCAATTACCAATGATTTGCTATCTCATTACACTTTTTAGCCTCACAAGTGTTTGTAAATGTGAAAAAGTGGATATTCTAAAATAAGTGTAATGCCTTGAAAATTAGATAAAATGACAATTAACAGCCAAATGTTATTGTTCCAACGATCGTAATATACAATAAATGATGAAAAATCACGAACAAATGCCATTCCTTATGAAAATATCTAGCGTAGACTTTTTTTTCATTAAACAAATTTCCAACCCAACTACAGTCATTAAAGGTTGAAGTTCAGTTGGTCTTCTCGTGGATCAGAACCAACTTAGATCATCTACTGCATCAAAATTAGACTTTCACAGTTATGTTTATTATTATGTCGTCTATGCATAAACTATTATATGTCCTACCATAGTTTCATTTTTAAAAAGTATCCAGTAGACGAACTAAGCTGATTCTGGTTCTGGAGACCCCTGAACCTGAATCAGCTTAGTTCATCTACTGTACAAAATAAGTTTTCCACAGTTGAAAATGTTACTAATTATGGTTAAAATGTGTACCATCGTAGGACATAAAAAGTTTCACAAACACCCTAAGCCAGAATCAGCTTAGCTTACATACTTGATGCTTCTTGAAACTTTTACTATGGCAGGGCATAAGAAGTTCAAATATGTGAAACTTCTTACATATGTTCTCGGCTTGGAAGGACGCATGACAAACTGATTCTGTGCAGTGATGTTTGATGAAAATTCTTAATGAAAAATTTGGAAATTCCCCTAATTAGCATCATTTTTTTTCTATCTCTACCCATGATAATCGGTTTTCCAAAATCAAGGCGTTAAATACCAAAAATTAGTAATTAGAATTTTTTAACAAAGTTATTGGCTGGACAAGTGAATGAAAACGTTAAATATCGAAAAGTAAAAAAATTGATCTTTCAGCAACATATTTTTCTTTATATAATAAAATAATTTCATCCTGCTGACTTTGTCAAACCAGACTCAAAAATGAGAAGTTTCTCCTTGTGAAACTTCTTATATTCTACCATAGTACTATTTTTAAAAAATATTGAGTATATGAGCTAAGCTGGTTTTGGTTTCTGGGACCCCTGGACCAGAAACGGCTTAGCTCATTTACTGTATCAAAATGAGTCCTTCATAGTTAAAAATTGTACTTTAGTGGGACATAAGAAGTTTCACAAAGACCTGGGGCCAGAATCAGTTTAGTTCTTATACTTGATACTTATTATAAATTTTACTATGGTAGAACATACAAAGTTTCACAAAATGAAACTCATTCTATCTCAGCATAGATTTGAATCTGGTCTAAAAGTTTTAAAAATTGTTGCAAAACTGCAAAGTGTCTCAAAATTTCAAAATATTACAAAATCAAAAAATTTCTCAAAATTTTAAAATTCGTTAAACTGAAAAATCTCTAAGAGTGACAAATTTACATAAATATACAAAATTATATATTGCAAAATGTTGCTAAGTAATAAAATGTTACGAAATTAGAAAGTTATAGAATATTACAAAACTACATTATTTCATGAATTAAAAAAATACATGTGACGCGCTCTGACAAAAGGGACTGACTCGGCAAAAGTGAAAGTTTACACGACGCGCTGTGGAAGGCGTTGAACTGCCATTTAAGCCCATGTAAATTATTTTCTTCATTAATTAATGTTTTATTTAAGAACCAGAATTTTGGAATTTTGTATTCTGCCAATTTAAGTTTAGTAATAGAACTTATAGAATTAATCATAATACGAAAATCGATTTTTTGCCGAGAAGGCCCCTTTTGTCGGAGCGCGTCACACATTTTTTACTAAATAAAAATTTTTTTTAATAAGAAAATGTTATAAAACTACAGGAATTAGTCAAATTAAGAAAAATTACATAATCTCACGAGATTGCAAGATTTATAAATCACATTTCTGAAAATTACAAGATGTAACTAATCATTAGATTGTCATTTTTTAATTAGCTAAATTTCTGAAATTCGTTTGGTTCATAATATCAATATCACATTATCAACATATTAGTTTAAACTGCCAATTTGATTTGTGGTTTTCTCAAAATCCTCATCATTTGCTAAAATGTTTAAGTTTAAAATATTATATTTTTCTGATTATGAATAACAATTTTCAACTTTGTTCATATTTAATTACTTTATTCAAGAACTTATCATTTGAGTAGTTTAAAATTAGTAAAAAATATTTCTTTTTATTTTCAAGTTTTGAATTGTCTGGATTTTAACTACTGTTTTTTCATGAATTCTGTTATGTTGACAGTTTACAACGTTGAAAAATCACACGAGAATTTTTTTTCTAAGATTTGAATTGTTGATTTAAAATTTGAATCAGAATTTTTTAATTTAGAATTCAAACTTTAGAATTTGAATCAGAATTTCTGAATTTAGAATTCAAATTTCAGAATTTGAATCAGAATTTTTTCCACCAAATTCAGTGAATTCTTGAATTCATAATTCGAATTTATAATTTGAATCAGAATTTTTGAATCTTGAATTGAAATTTCAGAATTTAATTCAGAATTTTTGAAATTAGAATTTCAATTTCAGAATTTGAATAAGAGTTTTGGAATCTGGAATTCAAATTTCAGAATCTAAACCAAAATTTTTGAACTCAAATTCAAACTTTAGAATTTGAATCAAAATTTTTGAATTCAGAATTCAAATTTCAGAATTTGAATAAAAATTCTCAGTATTTCTGTATTCTTGAATTTTTAAAAATTTCCTTGTTAGGGGCTTTGTCGAATTTGTTTTTCCAAGATTTCACATTATTTTTGGTAAATCTCTGAAAAAATTTTTGTGTGATTTATTAACGTTGTAAACTTTATGTACATAATTCTGTTTTCAAAATTTTACAGTTTAGATTTTTTTTTTCTCTATAAAACATAAAATTCATCCAGTTTTGATTCATAAAAAAAAAGGAATTCATTAGTTTTCAAAGTAACACAGTTATTAAATATTAATTTTTATTAGTTAAAATAATAAATGGCAATCATTTTCATAATTGTCATCGTTTTTTTTATAGGACGGACAAAATGCCGAGGAATCAGTAAACATCGTTGAAACGCTTGAAGCTATTCCAGAAAACGGCATGCAACAAACTGAGGTTCAACCAATTGAAGAAGTACAATTGGATGACGCAATGGATTGCATTGAACAAAGCGAAGAAATCGAGCAAATGGAAGAATCCAAGCCCCAAGAAATGGAATTCGAAATAGACAATCAATCTTCGTCCGTTGATTCCTGCTCTCAACAAACAATAATCAAAGTTGAATCAGCTGTTATTTCGGTAATTATTTAATATATTTTCTATATAATATAAAAAAAAGGTATGTATAATAAAAGTCATATAAAAATGTTATTACTTTTTAACAGTTATGGCTGTTTACAAAATAATAAAATTTTTCATAAAAGTTTTATTTTCACTTGCAATTATGGGATGATATAAAAGTCACGGAGTGAGTCGAAATTTGAAAACGGAATATTTATTGTTTTGCAGGAAGAAGCAAAAGATGCTTTGAACTCTGTGATTGTCGCGGAGGAAAATGTGGAAGGCTCAGAATTAAACTCGAATAATATAACGAAGTTGGAGGATTTGCCGACCAATGACCAGCTCTTGACGAAAATTGAGGATCAGATTGTAACAACCGAGGAAAACGACGTTCTGCAAGAAAAAAGTTTGCCATCGAAAGAGTTGATGTTGGATGAAACTGACAAGCGTGAAGACGTTAAAGAAGCGAATTCTGAAGAATCCAAGGAAATTATAAACGAAGTGAAAAATTGTGAAGAGAAAGGATCAGAAGTCGAGGACATGGACATTCTTGTGGAAACAGTCTTGAAAGCGGAACCCGATATGGAGGCTGTTTCAGAGGACGAATTGCCAAGCGAATTGGCAACGAAAGTGAGTTTTGTTTATTTTATTGTATTTTTGAAGTCGTTTTTATTTTGATCGTTTTATTATTAGATTATAACATTTTTGTTGTTTTGGACAAATGGTTGCAATTCAACATTTCCACAAAAACTGGAATCTATGAGTTATTTCGAATGTAAGGCATGAATTTTCTTTGTTAATTTATCACTTCCATGATATTAAAGTTTTGAACGTATTCAGACGTGTTTTAAAAAATATCTTGAATCTTATATTATTTAAAATATTATAATATATGTTATATTATTAATATTTTAAAATATTTATTAATTATTATTTATTAATATATTATATTATATATAATATTATGTTATACATTACATTATTTAAAATATTGTATTATTTATCAAAATATTATATACGAATAATTTCAAAATTAATAAAATATCATATGTGACGCGATTTGAGAAAAGATACCTTAGGGTACTGATCGTTTAGGCACATTACTGTCTTAAGGGCATTGGAAAGTAGGCCTAGATGTTTTGTACCCTAAGGTATCTCTTCTCGAATAGCGTCACATATCATATATTACATTAATAAAATGTTCAAAATATTTATTAATTATCATTTATTGAAATATTACATTATATGTATATAATATTATATTATACATTATATTATTTAAAATATTATATTTTATATTATATTATTCAAAATATATTTTGAAAGCCATGAATAGATAGAAATGATTATTTCATTATGACATTATGAATATATAAAAAAGTTAAATTTCTTAGCAGATATTTCGGTTAAAAACTGAAAAATAGTAAAAATTGTTAAAATGAATATCAGAAGTGCTTTGAAATTCAGAAAACTGTCGGAAATTTTATTCTTATTATTTTCTTTAAAGGCATGAGACTTTTTAGATTTCTTGACTTTTTTGTAGAATAAAAAATTGGAGGGTATTACAGTTTTTAAGTTTTTTATTACTTTTTAGGAATAATTGAAAGCATTGGATTGATTGGTTCAAAAATTGAGTGAAAATTAAAGAATTGTACTAAGAAATTCCGAGTTTTTTTTTTTGAAAATGACATCAAATTATTGGGAAACAATACATAATTAAAATTTATTAAAAATCAGTTATTCTGGATTTCATCTGGTATACATTGTAAACGGTAGTTTTTTAAATTGAATTTACTAAATTTTGAAATAAAGTGAAATATTAAAGTATTGGTCATAATTTTAATACTACTTTCAGTTATTGTAAATTAGAAATTTTTGAACTAGAAAAATTTGTGATTTCGGTAATTTGAATGAATTTCAATAACATCAACATTACGTGGGTCAATGATTAATCATATTTTGAATATGTCAATATTAATTTATCTTCTTTATTTATAGTTTTTCTTAATGATATCAGTTGAATGATTTTTGAAATAAAATGTCTATTTATCTATTTATTTATCTATATATTTGCCTATTAATTAATTAATTAATTAATTTATTTTGTTACAGAATGTTTTTTGTTTGATTTTTTCGTTATTTGACCAAAAATTTATCATTTTTTTCAAATATTTTCTAGTAACATTTCTATTTAAAACATTTATATCACACCAAATTTTATTCCACATAATATTATTTATTAATATTATAATTAATTATCTATTATTACTATCTAATGTTAGGAATTAATATAAAATAAAATATTATAAATTATATTCAAATAATGTATATTGTATGAATAAAATTATTTATTTATGTTACATATTTAGATAATATTTATAAAATAATAAAATCAATGGCCCACGGTCGTGGGCCTAGGTGAGGGCTACGGCAAAGCCATTATTATCAAAAAAATAAATGAATATAACCTAACTCAGTCACATAAAGTTCATTTATTAATTAAAGAAAAGATGACACTCTCTGAAAACCTTCGAGGTTTCCTAAATCTATCGTACTTACAATCTCTAAACAT
>JAPYZL010059799.1:0-16496 GCA_030522825.1 Platygaster orseoliae | reverse complement strand
TAGAAATAGCTTGTGCAAATTAAGATTTGTTTGGTTGAAAAACATTAATAATTTGACTAAAAAACTGGGTGCCCCTATGAATTTGGGACACACTGTACACTATTAACACTATACACTATATGAACACTACAGACACCACACAACACTATCATAACACTACACAACACTACTGACGAAAATACTACAGAACACTACAAGACTGTAGTGTTGTGTAGTGTTTTGAAGTGTTTTTTCACAAGGGACACTACGATCATTGCAGATTCGATCAGTACTTTTTTCGTCAATTTTTTTAAAGAGCCATTTGACCAAACCGATTTTCATAAACCGCAAAAAGTTGCATCACACTTTCTACCGGTTTTTCGAGAATCGCTTGAGTGTAATGTGAACGCGTTTGATTTTAAGTTTGAAAATGTGTACATAGATGATGAAATTTTGGTGTTGTTTTCGAAAGGTTTCGATGTACGAAGGAGATTTGGATTTGGTGCTTGAAAAAGTTGATTCAGGCATAAAAGTTTTATGACTGGCCTAAATTTTTTTTGGACTGATCGGCATCGAGTCGATAAACAGTCGTAAAATTGGAATTTTGTGGGATCACTAGACGGAAAAAAATAGTTGGTAGAGTAAACTGAAAAGTACTCGAAAAAAAATGGAAGTGGATTTCATAGTCTGAGTTGATTGATTTTTTTATTATTGATTTTTTTTTTTTTAAGTGTGATAATTATTGTAAAAAAAATTGAAAAATTAAAGAAACTCGACGTCACTCCCTGGAGAACATAATTGCGAACAAAAAACGCTTATGACTTTTTTTTGTAAAATTAAATCTGCAGGCTGTAGAATGCACGCCAAACGGTATGGTCAACTTTGAGCGCTCAGATCTCAACACGGAGGCTCAATTTCGACAAACGATATATTTTGTATTTTTGGGTACATCTTGAAATACAAATGTTTTAAATTTCATGTTTCTACGAGCAATACTTTTTTTTTATCCACGCGTAAAGTTGGGTCGTGAAAAACGCCGTCTATAGGTATTGGTCCCCTTAATGATTCACTAACTCAAATATAACAGCGATCCTGGATTTAGAATAATCATAATGATAAATGTTTAGCTAGGATAACGTAGAAAAAAAATGTAAGAAATTTTTTTGACACAGTGATTTTCTGAAAAAGAACTACAATTAACGAAAATGTTGAAAATTTAAGAAAAATTTAACTTTGAAATATTGAATTCTAGAAATATCTACAGAAATTTATGAAAATACCAAAAAGTGTTTCAAATCATAAACAAACTGAAGAATAATAAAAGTATTAGAATTCTATAAAAAGCTGTTTTCTAAAAAATCTAAACAAATACGTACGATCTACAAAACTTAAAATTATAAACCATCGAATTCTCTGAAAAACGTATAAAAAATCTATAAAGCAATATTAAAAATGTATAAGAATACTTTAAAATGCTACAAAATCTAATAAACAGCACTTTAGAAAATAGGAAAAAATAAAAAATCTCTGGGATATTCAAAATCTACGTAGATCTAATTTTCCCAGGTATCTTTAGAAATACTGGAAATCTATCAAAATTCGAATTTTAGAGCATCGAATTGTGAAAATCTATATCGAATCTAGAAACAAATTAGAAATTTATAAAAATACTAGAAATTCAAAATCGTTGTACATTTCAATACTCTAGTACCCAATTCTATAAACCTGTAAAGTGAATTATAGAAACAGAAGAAATTTTTAGAATTGTAGAATAATAATACAAAATTGTATAAATAACATAAAATACGGAAATTATTGAAACACTTGAAAAATATATTTCTTTTGAAATTTAATGATTTCCAATCTTTAGTAACATTTCTCAATTTCACAAATTTCGGAGTTTCAAAGTAATATAAATTTTAGATTTCAGAATCGAACATTTTTTATATACGTATTTAAAATAATGGAACTTGATTTTTGTAATTTTTAAGCCTCTGTAGTTAGAATTATGTATTTTTCTAAAACTTTCAGTATTTTTCATATTTCCTCGTCATTTATAAAATCTAAAGGGTTTTCTAATATTATGAATTTCTATATAGCTTTCTGCAATTCGATACTCTAGGAATCAAAGTGTTCGAAAAATTTTTTAATATTTCATAGATTTATAAAAATATAATACCGAGGAAGATTTTTTCAAAAAATCCATCTTGAACATTTTGTTTGTATTATTTGCTATAAATAGTGGCTGAAATAAACAATAAGTTAACGAAAACATTCAAGACTTTAAAGATGACCAATAATTCTTAATAATTCGTAGAATTTCAGAAAATATTTATGTATTTTGTATAGAATGTATTCATTATCATATTTCTTTGAAACATGCATTAAAAATTTTTTTTCTCATTTTTTCTTGAAAATTGAAAATCTGAAAAACTCGAAAGTATTGAAGATCACGAAAAATTTTAATAATTTTGTAAACAATCTGGAAAATTTTGAATGGTTTGTATTATGTTTAAAATTTTTTAAAATTCGATAAATGCAAAAATATCGAAAATGTTAAAGATTATCAATAGTTCTAAAACATTTTCAGTAATTTTATAGACTTTTTTTTCACATTTTACTATCTTTGGTTATAAAATTGCAAAAAATCACAATTAGTTAGACATATGATTTTCCGATTCGATAAGTTTTGAATAATTGTATAATATTTCAAATTTGAAAAACTTTAAAAGACTTAAAACATTCAAAATTCTGTAAATTTTAAAGTACTATAACACTTTGGTGAAACTACAATTTGTAAATTGATGCACTTCGTTCAGTTCACAAAAAAATTTTTCAACTTCCCACATTGATGATTCTTCAAAACCAAAACATATTAAGTTAAAAAAAAAAGTATTTTACATTCGGGAAAAACGTTTTGAAATGTAACATTCCATCGCATTAAAAAAATGCCAATATGATTCAGCCAAACCGTACAAATAGAATTAAAATATGGACGCGAAATCCCCAAACGCCATCACCCATTGAGATCAATTACGCCAATGATAATTAGGTGTTGTTGAATTCACGTCGAGACGGCAGCAAACAAAATGACCTTTTTTCTATCGGAAAAACATCCGCGTCTACGCGAAAGACGCGAGCATACAGATGACGATTATCAATTATTGCGGTCGTCCCGGCATTTTCTTGATTAACGCCATTAACAGTGGGGCGATCAAGTCGTCCTCCAGACGAGATTAATTGGTCAATAACGACAACAACAAATTGCAGGTACATTACCGCTTAGACCGTATTCAACATTGTTGAATACGTGATTGTATGATTGTCATTACTCAAAATAAAAAGCATCTTCAAGAAAATTGACCATATTTGGCATTCTGAAACCCTCCTCAATATGAAAAAAAAATGTCTAGCCCCAAATATTCTTGAATAATAAAATATTTAAATTATGTATCGTTGACCCCAATTTTTCAATTCATAGAGTTGAGAGATTTTTTCGTCCTCTTTCCAATGAGCTATAGAAGTTCATAATCTGGAAGTGTGAAGTAGCAAATTTCGAAAAAAAGTCTCAAAAACTTATTCTCAG
Organism: Platygaster orseoliae; assembly: GCA_030522825.1. Taxonomy (NCBI): domain Eukaryota; kingdom Metazoa; phylum Arthropoda; class Insecta; order Hymenoptera; family Platygastridae; genus Platygaster; species Platygaster orseoliae. Next base: position 12,931 of record JAPYZL010059799.1, on the reverse strand, counting down.
ATTTTTTGAAAAAATCGTCAACGATAGTTTTTTTCGTCCCCTTTCCAACGAGCTATAGAAACTCATAATCTGGCAGTATGAACCCACAATTTTTAAATAAGAAATCTCAAAAACTTATTCTTAGATTTTTTGCATAAATAGTCGTAGATAGCATTTTTCAACTCGCACATCTAAAAAAAGAAAAGTCAAATCTTATTCTCGTTCAGTATTTTTACAGATTTGTGAAAAATTATATGTATTTACATAAATTTATAATATTTTATAGACTGCTTGTATTTTTAGTATTTTTCTTTTGAAGTGTTTATTAACTTTTAAACATTTTTTTTTGTATTTTTACACATTTTTACTATTATCACAAAGAGATACATATACAGTTTCAGAATTCGATGCTGTAAAATTCAAAGTATATTGAATTTCCTGTATATTTACAGTTTTTCCAGAAAACAGTACTTTAATAGATATCAAGTGTTTTAGAAATTTTTGGCACTTTTATTATTTTTCGTATTTCTTCAGTATTTCTACAGTATCAAGAATTTTCTTCTATTCTTTCAGATTTTATAAGGTGTAATCCTCTAGGATTGAAAATTTAAAGGTTTTTGGAAAAAGTAAATCCACATATGTAGTAGATTCGTAGTATTATTGCACGGCTCACATTTTTATATTTTTTCGTATTTTTAATAATTATAAAGCTTTATTGAATTTTTTAGAATTTTCATAGATTTTTTTTTTGTATTTAGGAATCACTGCATAAATTTCAAAAATTCGATGGCTAAGGATTCAAAGTTTTATACATTTTGAATAGATGAATAGATTTTTCAGAAAACAGTATCTTTTTAGATTCACAGTATTTTATAGATTTCAAGTGCTACTTCCTTCTTTCTTTTTTATTTTGTACTCATAAAATATCAAGGTTTTTTTAGTATTTTTGTAAATTCATGCATATATCATATCGATTTCTAAAGTTATGTACATTTGATTCGAACTGATAATTCAACTTATTTATCAGCGTGATGATGGAATTCAGTCAAGAAGTTACTGATTTCACTTGTAAAATTCATGTTGTAGACTCTTACTTAAATGTAAACTCGGCAAATAGTCATTCACTGAAATGGACACAAAGGATGAAATAACTAATAGCAGTGACTAATTTTTAACTGATTCGTAGTTACCACATAAACCTACTGTAATTATTAAAAATATTACTTATATAGTATAATTTTCAAATTTTGCAGTAATTATTCGGTTAGAAACAAATATCCAAATATGCTTGACTAATTCGTTAGTCAAGAATACAGACAGATTTAAACTATTCGAAAAAAAACGACTTTTAGAGTATTCAAAACATGTGTGACTAATTTAAATAAGTAAAATATCGCTATTTTCAATCAAGAAAGTACACCAGAAAATAATTTGCTCTGAAGACGGAAATTAACAATCGCTATCCAGTCTCGTGGAAACGCTCATTGAAATGAAACTCGCATTCATTGACTCCCACGAACAATTTATTGCGACATCATGCAGACGCATTTTTCATCGGTTCGATGTTTTATCACACTACAACACGTCCAACGCGTTTTTACGAGTCTCGTTTCAGTCAGGAATCAGCAGCTTTTACGTCAACAAATTGATATTGACCCTTGTGACGTATACAATTCTCATATTGCAAATTGCCAGTTTGGAACACCAGTTTCCAGTTATCATCAATCCCACAACCGGTTTCAAAAACGTGAAAAACCGAACATCTGTTTCGCCAATTGTCGTCATATGCACGCATTCACGACAAAAATGATGGGCAAGAAAGTGCAATAGGTACGTGACCTGGGACGAGAAAAAAACTGATTTCAGATAGAAGATTCTTTGGCTTGTTTCAGGTCACGCATAATTATCGTTTGTAGTTATAAACTTTGATACATTAAGATTATTCCACCACGAAGATGAAAATTCATGAATATTACATTTTGGATTGGTCGAATTTGACTGATATGCCCAGTGGAAAAAAAACTAGTTTTGAAGAGTAAAAATGACTTAATTAATTAATCAGCTGGATAATAATTTTATAACTGAAAATAATGAGAAATCACTAATATTATTAGCCAACTTTGGCAGTAGGCGGAAAAAAGAACTATACTTAAGGGGAAGCAAGCGCTGGGATCGTGCTTCTCTCTCGCTCTGGCGTGTTTCCCATTCTACCTATCTCTCTCGCACTCGCTGGAAAGCCGGTGGCGCTCGCTTTTCCTTAAGAGGACACGAAAGACGTCCTTCCTCTCTACTGGTTTTCATTCTTCGCGTCTTTTTTGCTCTTTAGCCAGATTTTTATAATCAGCGAATAAACTAGAAAAATAATCAGAATTGACTAATTTATAAATTCAATTCAATTTTTCTGATGAAAATGTTACTATAAAATTATCAAAATCTGATTCGATGAGTCGTAAAAACTGACTTTTACTTTTACTTCTTCAGTAGTGGAAGTACAAGTTATTTAACTGTTTGACATATTTGAAAGATATGATCAACTTGATTACTACAAACTTGTTTTCAAAGATTGTTTACAGATTATATTCAAAACCATACGATCAGTCAGAATATAACTTGCAATGTGCAACAGAAAATTTTTCACCCAGAAAGACGAAGCTAAGTTATAAATGGCTTTTTCAGCAATTTGTTTCACCTTTTCTCTCTTTTTAGCACATTGCTCGATAAAGGGTGTGTCCTTCTCGAACGTCAAGGTTTAAATGGAAAACTTTATAAAGTTAATTTAATGAAACCCTAAGACACGTGTGTCTTAAAATTTTTATCTGAATCAAATTTGACTATCGTCAAAAGTTATTCGTTTGTAAATAACTATTTGAGTAATCACTCGTTGAAAAAGCTGGATTTCGACCGATTCAAAATGAGAGAAACATCATAGAGCTATGAAAATCTCGGAATTTCCCGAAACCTCAAACCATGATTACCTCATTATGAAAAAGCCCTTGAAAAATGCGTTTCCTGATGAAGCGCAACGCAACATTCGTTATGCAACGAACAAATGCGGGATGTATAAATAATTAATGCGCTTGCGGTTCGTAAAGCATAATCACACGCTCGAGAATACACAATAATATACATATCTAAAATAGATCGAATCGCGAAAAAAATCACTGATTGACAATAAGATTGCGCTCATTTTTTCATGAGCCAAGGAAATGACGTTTAAATGATTGATTGTAGTTTTAATCAAGTGCTGCATGCATGATGGATGTGTTTCTTCCGCGTTCTTCGATTAATGTTGCGACTTTTTTACGCCATTACTTTTTTCGGCAACAAATTTTTTTCGTTGAAAAAATTCGCGCCGCGTTGGCCAACCGCGTAGAATGTCGTTAGTATCGTCTAATATAACGAGCGCAATTTTTAGATTTTTGAATAATCTCATCTCTCATCTTACAAAACGAATGGTCAAGGTTCGACATTGGAAATACGAAGATAAGACGCGGATTTTGCATTTGAAACTATTCTTTGACACATGTACACTTGTTATCAATTGGCTTTTTTGTCAACAAAAAATGAAAATTGTCGCTGTCACGCGATTTTATCAGCGTATCAATCGCGATTTCATAGAGTCAGCGGAATGATTATCATTTCGTGGCTATTTTAAATTATCTTTTACGATTTTTCAGTTATCTGACGCTTTTTTAGACTTAATAGGAAAGCTTGGAAATTGTGTAAGTATTTGGCTTCAGAGATGACCTTGGTATGTATGTAGTAATTGAGGATTAAGAATGTTTTGATCGAACTATGTGAGAAAACTTGTACTTTTGGTAGAAAAATGTCTTTCAGTTTGAAATAGTACCTGCTCGTACGAAATAAACTCTTAACTTATGTTTTAAAGAAAAATCAACTTTTGAGTTGTCTTTTTTTTGTCATTTAATGGATTTCCATGAATCTCAAATAAACTTTAATTGATCTCTGAAGTATCAGTTTGATGAATTTGTATTTAATTTCGTAGGTAACAGACGTTCCTCACAGTTTTACAAGATTTTCAATACTTTTCAATTTTTTAAGATATCTTTTAACAGAGTTTATGATGATTGAAACAATTATAAAATTTTAAAACAACTTGAAAAAATTCACTTAAATAATTGTTCATTTTCACAAAAATTCAAAATAATGTAAAAAAATTATTAAAATACTTAGTACATTGATAATTCAAAAATGAAAGATTTATATTTCTAAATTTTTTATAATTACAATTACTCCGATAAATCTTTTGATTTTCTAATTTTTTTTTTTTTTTTTTTTTGATTGTTCAGTCTTTACTACTCTAGAATGTCGAAGAAAGTACAATATTTTTTGAGGGCTTTTGTCAATTGTTCTGAAACTAAATGTTTCTATATTCAAGGTTACATGGTCGTTTTTCAAAAATTTCATTAAAAATATTACTTACCACCAATAATTCAAAAAATTCACAGTTTTTCTGAAAAAAATTTCAAAACACTTGAAAATCTTTAATGCTTGTATATCTATAATTAATAAATCTTTGAAAATCCTCAATACTTCACAATAGTTTCAAGAAGTTTAAAAATAATATTTTATTCTCGAAATGAATGTTTATGAACAAAATTTTCAACAAAAAATGGTTGATTTGATTTACAATCCCAAGAACTCGGTGAATTTTTCATAGACAAACAATTCTTATAGTTTCTCAGATTCAGTTCATATTATAAATTACATGTTATTAATAAGTACACGTCGTTCTATCATAACACGTAAAAAAAGAAGTATAATTACGATCTTAAACGACTCTTAAAAAACGTATAAAAATAGAAAAATAGAGCTAAAAACTTATCAACTCAGTATATTATATTTCTGTCACCCGATCGAAGAAATTACCCATCTTTTAGCTCTCAAACACTTGTTAATAGAGTTGTTCGTTTCGATATTCAACGCTAATTTAATAATAATTGTACATAATTATGACAGTAATCGATCATAAATACAAGATCAATTTCCCACCTGCAAATTTTCATTAATTACTCCAGGACAAGTTAATGCAAGACTCGACTTTTCAATACACATTTCTATAAATAAGAGCTTATTATTAATTTTTCGTTATGCAAGTAAAACTTTTGCACGACTCGACTCTAAAACTTTGCATTTAAATCACAAAGAAACAAGTTACTTTCATACTGTAATGAAAAACGAAATTCTCGTTACACGTGATTATCATTTTTGCTATGCATTGAACAATAGATTAAAATAATTATAATATTTTCTGCTGCTTTATACTTTCACTTCTCCTTCAATTTACTGCAATTCTAATTTTTCTTCAGCTTTATTCTACTGAGAGGTAGGTCGGAAATTTCGCGAGCGTCTATTTCGGTTCTCTGTTAAAGTGTGCATACCAAGCCATGGAATTGTTTTTTACGTAACTCGTTCAGGAAATGAATAGTTAACATTTTTTAGGCCTCCTTCGACTATAGACATTTTCCTTTCATTACAGTGACGTGATTCATTGGCGACAACGATTTTTATCTCACGTGTTTTGACAACCGCTTCATCATCGCCATTGTTTTTTTTGTCGAGATAATTTTTCCAGAATCTTATGTATTTTTCATTATTTCCGCGTAGGAAAAGTAGGCTAATGACAAAGGCACGCTATTTAATGAATTTTTCCAGATACTTTTAGATATTCGTTGGTTCTAATGATATCGTTTTTTAAAATTTTCCAAAAATTTACAAGTATGTATATAATAATATAAAAAATTACCCTACATAAAAATATTTGAAGTAACTCAATGGCAAATATATCAAGATATTTTTAACGTTTTTAACTTTCATGGGTACAATTTATTTTCCAAACCTGGTTGAAAATCAATATTCGAAAATTTTTTGAATACTTTCAATACAATTTTGAATTCTTAAATGTTCGATAAATGTTTTTTTTAACTTAGAAATGAACCAATTAAGCTGGTTGTAATTGTAGACTCGACTAATAAAATATAGAAATTTTCGATTTAAGAAGACTCATGATCTCGATATTTTGGATAGAAAATTTTCGAGATTGTAAATTGTTGTTGCTGTTTAAGTAAATAGCGAATTCATATCAATTATTACAACTTACTGCATTTTGAAACAGTTACAATTGGAAAAAAATTGGAAATTTTTACCATATAAAAGTTCTGAATTGAAACTACTGCAAAATGTGCGGATCGTACAAAAATAGAGAATTTTTGCTTAAATGACTTAAAAATGAAACGAAAAACGAATGTGTGATTTGAACATTAAATTTAAAAAAATTATTCAATTGATACCACTGAGGAAAATGATGAATAAACTAGGTACATTTGTGTTGACGTGTAAAAAATTTCCATTGATCATAATTTCGATTTTATCGAACTTCACCCAAAATATCAAAATCACAAATATTTCTTGTTTCGGAATTTATATTTTCCATTATTTAATAACGATTTTTCTAGTGATTTTTGTTATAGTAGTTTTTATCAATTAATTTATTTTCGTTTTTAAATCTTTCAAAATCAGTATTCATACAATTTCCAGAGTTTTCAGAATTTTTAACTTTTAAGTTTTTGCAAAATGACGCCATTTGAAAATTTTCTAATATTTGGAAGTATTTTTTACTTTGACAATTTCTCAACGTGAATATTGAAATAAAAATTTGCCGTTTTTATGTAAGAATATTCAGATTTAATAAGTCTTAGATACCTGCATTTGAAATTAGGATCATCAATCATTTTCAGATTGGAACTGCAAATCATCTATGAATATCGAAAAGCTCTTCTCGTTATCAGTACCTTTGAGTAGATTTATTTCAAAAATTTAAATAAAAATTAGAAACGTTCGACAATGTTGAAAAATCGCATTTTGTACGGAATATAAAAACTTCGAAAATTGAAAGACACTCAAAATTATAAAGAACCATTCCTCTGAAATATGTATGATAACTTTTTTTTCTATTTTTTTTACCTTCATAAAATTACAACGAATTTTTAGAAAATTTGAAAAGTTTTGAGTAGTTCGTATTATGTTCGATATTTGAAAAATTTCAAAAAATCAAAAAGTCTAGAAATTACTAATAATTGTAAAAAATTCCGTCAATTTTCAGAACTTCAGAAAATGCCTATAAATTTGATAGATTGTAAAAATTTTTGATATTCCGTAAAATATAGAGCCTGTGTATCTTCCTTGACATTTTCAAAAACAAAAAAAAATATCTTCCGGAAATCTTAACTATTTCAAAATTTGTAACTTATTTCCCATTTCAGGATTTCTCACAGTCAACATAAAAAAATGTTTCCAAATTACAACATGTTTTTTAATGTGACACCTCTCTCTTGATCCAAGTAAAAAAAGGCGTTATTTTTAGTTTCGAGCCAGCAAAAAAGTCATTGAAACGCGAAAATAACCATACTATCCAGCCACGTGTGATAAATCGTGATTTCCTGATCGCTGTTGCAAGTTAAGAATAATAATAATCATACTTGTAGTATCTATTTCGTAGACTCGTCTGACACAAGCGTCATTTTTCTAACTCGTTATTCTTTTTTTAAGAGACCAACTCCGTGATAATTTATCTTTAGAACGTCCCGATCGGGTCAGCTGGAATAATTAGCTCTGCTGTTTCTGCTACAGATATATATCGTCTATTTTTTACAGACGCGTGCGACGTACATCCAACTGCACAAGTGCAACAATGAAAGGTCACTTGATATGCTATTCCTGATGTCGCGAACGTCATGAGTTTTATGATCATTGAAATCACACAAAAGTCATTCGCAGCTTCACTTCCAGTATATTTAATTCAATGGAGACAATAATTGGAATTTATATTCTAGCTTTCCATTTTTTTTTGCCTTCTTCAGGAACTACAACAGTTAAATAAGACTCAACATAAAAAACAAGCAATGCTTGAATGAAATATTTAACTATTGTCTCTAATCAGGGGCGTAGGCAAAAAAAAGTTCGGGAGGGGTTTTTTTTTTAAATTGGTCTCGATACTATTTTCGTGAAAATCTATAAAATATTTTTAAAAATTTAGAGCACTTTGATTCCTAGAGCATCGAATTTGAAAAAATTATATAGAAATTTATAATATCAGAAAACTTTTCAAGTTGTATATACAATAAGGAAAAATATGAAGAATACTAATTAAATATTATGAAAATCGAGTTACATTGTATTGAATACATATATGAAAAATATTCGACTCTGACTCCAAAATTTATATAACTTTAAAAGCCCGAAATCCGTAAAATTGGAAAATCTTACTTCCGAATCCAGAATGTCAAAGATTGAAAATCATAAATTCCTAAAACAAATATATTTTTAAGTATTTCAGAAATTTCTAAAGTTTGTGGTATTTTTTGGTAATTTTATAGATTTCTTGTATTTCTATGATTCACTCTACGAATTTCTAGAGTTCTATGCTAAAAGCTTAAAAATTACAACGATTTTGAGTTTTCATTTTTTTTTTATAGACTTATAACACTGTGCAACAAAATTCAAGTCACTTAAATGAGCTGGCATAAAATTAGCAAAAAGAGAATCAAAACTACATTTGATGACACACGTGTCTCAGGGTTTCTCTAAATTAGCTCAAAAAAGTTGTTCATTTAACATTCAAGGTGCGAGAAAGACAGCCCAACTCGTGCAATGTGCTGAAAAGAGAAAAAAAATAGAAATATTTGTTGAATAACTCGTTTATGAGAGCTAATCCAAAAAAAACCCGAGACACGTATATTTCAAAACGTGGTCTAGATTTCATTTTTGCTATCATTTTCCCAGCTCAAATTTTGTGTAGCACAATGTAATTTATTTGTAAACTGCTATAAAGATTTTTAGAATTCGATACTTAAGAGTTCTAATGTCAATAGATTTTAGTATTTTCAAAGATGTCTGGAAAAATAATATCTACATAGATTTTATATATTTTACAGAATTTCTATTTTTTCGTATTTTCTAAAATGTTTATTAGATTTTGTAGCGTTTCACAGTATTCTCATAGATTTCTATTATACTATTACTACTATTTCCCACAATTTTTATATATTATACGTTTTTTTAGAGTTCGATAGTTGAGAATTCAAAATTTTAGAGATCGTACTTCTTTGTTCAGATTTTCCAAAAAACAGTTCTTTACTATTAATTCATATCCCAACGATCATCTTGGAGCCAATCCTCTCAAACTGATTCAATAAAATAACACGTCCTTTCTCATTTCTTCAAGCTGAGAAAGGAGAATCAGTTTGAGAGGATTGGCTCCAAGATGATCGTTGGGATATGAATTAATAATAAATAAGGAGCGAAGAAGAAAGAGAAGAGGGTTTTTCAATTGATAGTTCTTTACTATAATTTTACTACTTTTAGTATTTCTTCAGTTTGTTGATGATTTTAATTACTTTTTGGTATTTTTATGAATTTCTGTTTAAATTTCTAGAATTCAATATTCTAGAATCCAAAGTTACTTGGACTTTCAACATTTTCATAAGTTCTATTTTTTTTTTGCAATTAATCACTGGGTTAAAAAAATTTCTCTTTTTTTCTACGTTATCCTAGATAAAAATTCATATTTAAAATTCTTTTGAAACAACGATTGCTGTTCTTTTTGAGTTAAAAGAATTAAAAATCCTGAATTTTATTTAAGTTTGAGAACTAACTAAACAACTAACTAAAAATTTTTTTAAACTCCTCTAGATTTCAGTAAGTATATTTTTGACGTTTTTCACCTCTTTTCATCATTTTTTATTCTTACTTTTATTGATTACTTCATTCTTAAAAATCATTAATAATAAGTCAACGCATTATTTTGTTATTGTTTGTATTTTCATTGATATTTAAGTTCATTATTCCTCTTTTTCTATTTCTACATGAAATAATTATTAATTTTTACCTAATTTCAGGAGGAATTTGAACCTCCAAAACCCCTCTCTGCCTACGCGCCTGTCTCTTATGGTTAGAATAATTAAAAGTGGAGTGTTAACTTTCTGTCATTCCTACGAATACTCCGATTTATTAAATTATTTGGAGCAATGTCCAACAAGCAATGTCTTCTTCAATATATTTCTTTATTTTCTCTTTCCAAGCTTTCGACCCTCAATTTGGGTCCTCATCGGAATAATCTTTAGTTAACTATTTGCCACACAAAAAATATTACTTACTAGATATACCATTATTAGAGAAAATTGATGTATATTTTTTTGCCTTTTTTGACGTATCAAGCAAATTTTGAAATACTCAATTTTTGTCAATTTTTTTTTTTTTTTGTTTCCATTCATAATTTTACAACCATATATACCAAACTTAAGTTTTAAAACACACTAAAGAAAGTTAAGTTTAAAAATACCCTCAACTTAAGTTTCAAAAGGAAAAAAAATCCCCACTTAGAGCATTTTTTAACCTCAACCTAAGTTGAGTGTGAAGTAAAACACAACATGAGTCTTATTTCGAAAAAACTGAGTTTTTTTGTACGAAGAACTCCTAACGTGATTCATATTTGAAAGGTTGAAAGGAGGAATTCCAATCATTCCAATTTGCCAAATTTTTCGCGCGGTGCATAACGCAATAGCCGACGGCACTGCGCATTGCGCGCGGCATCGTGTGTGTATTCTCGATACTGCAATTGCTGTGGTTAAAAGCGTCAGTGCTAGTGTTGTATAGGAAGCAGCTGCTGCGTTGGGGCTGCGGCAGAATTCGAAAAAATGGAATGGAATAGTAATGGTTCTATACTATCGTTCTCGTGCTCCACTGAAGCAGCAGCATCGCCGTCGACTGCTTCATTTTACGCGATCCAAAAACCCGAATCTCATTAAAACCGGATTTCGAGCATCAGTGCTTCGATCATCAATGTTATCAACAATAACATGTATTTCAACCCCCCGATTTATCATTCACTGTCAATGCTGTAAGTACTCCATCATGGGAAAAAAAATTTTTTTTTAAGATGTTATCGTATGATTTTGAATTTTGGAAAAATTATGAACTCGTTAAAAATGTATCAATTTTGCAACTTGTAGCATAATATATTAATTTTGTATATATTTTCAGAAATCGGCCAACGAATTATTCAGCCCGCGTCCCAATATAATAGCACTGTATAGCAGCAATTGTACGGAAAAAATGCACTGTGAGTCGCATATTCAATTTGATTGTTACTTGTTCGCAAGAACGTTGAAACGGAATTTTTAAAAGAAAGTTATTTTGAATAAAAATAAATGAAAATAAATTTTCTATCTTGAGAATCTGAGATTATTATTGAGAGAGTTTTTTTATTTTATATTGAAAAAATTGAACGCTTGATCTCAAATACTTTGAATTAAGTTTTTTACTGGAAAAATCGAGGGGTAATTGTCGAAAGTTTAAATAAACCGATATCTTGGAAACAAGAGTAAATTTTCAGAAAATTTTATTTTATCACGTGCGATCGAATTTTGCTATTTTTTGTCGCACAGTGTTATTTATGAATATATCGACATTATTTTATTTATTGGAAAAATAATTCTTGAATTCAAAATGAGCAATTACGATTGAAATAATGTTATTAAAAAAACGAAAAGTTTTAATATCGGTTTTCAAATTTTAACACCTAGGGTTAAACAGTTTCCACTTCCGAGATTTTTCTCTGATTAGTTTAATTACTAAATTACTATAGTAAAAAAATGTATACAACTGATTGTTATCGGTGTATTGGTACTTCACATACACATATGCACGTATGAACATACGGATTTTCAAGGCTGCAAGAGAAAGAACCAATGTTTTGTCTCACTCTACTGGCCGTATAAAAGTATTACATATATATGATACAAGAGTATTTTTTACTTGGAGAATTATAAAACATGATCAAAAAAAATTCATCATTTCTGTCATTATCTTTATATTAGTTAATTATTTAAAGTAATTGAATTTTTGAATTTTCAGAAATCCATATTCAGTCACTTTTTGATAGTCTATATGACGAATTAACCATTTGAATCAGCAATAATTTTCATTTGAAAATTTCGCATGAAGTTCTTTTATTTCGTTAATTTTTTTAATTATAAAGTTTTATAATTTTGCATTATTATATAATTTGGTCCCGTTTTTGCAATAAGTTAACTTGCTCTTACTCTCCGGTTGCTGTAGACAATTTTTCGGCAAAAAAAAATTCGAATGCATGAGGCGGAATTCGAACCCACGAATATCGTATCAACATCTTAGTACCTTAACCACTAGTCTACAGAGCCAGTAGTAGATATTCTGATTATTTTATAATTTGTATTTATATTATTCATTTTTCATCATTATTACTTTTTTATTCCCTCACGGTCAGGGGATAATACTCACGCAATACTCACTGCCAGACAATAGTCAGGTCAGAAATATGTCAGCCAAAGTCGTTTCATGTGTTTAATGCATTCATCGACTTTCAACTGTCATTTTCCTGACCTGTATCTGACTATTGATGACTATTGTTTATTGCGTGAGTATTGTCCCCTGACTGTGAGGGTTTTTACCTGAAATAATACCCAATTTTACCTGAATTTTGGAATGGGTTTAGACGCCCAAAACCCCCTTCGGCCTACGCCTATGAAACTCATTGTTAAAGATTCATTAGACAGCTAAACACCGCTTTATTTATTGTTGTCGGCGTTGCCAGAATGAACACAGACCACGTTTTCCAATACATGCGTAAGTGCGTCGGTGAGGCTTGCCTTCACTCAAATCAAACCTCACCGACGTACCTACGCATGATTAGAGAACGTTCTCTGTGTCAATTCTGGCAACACTGTATTTGTTGATCACGTGATCAAAAACTTCTTCACGTGGATTAGTCTATTAAGGGGGGGGGGGGGGGTAGGGGATAATTTGAATCAAAAAACACTTTTTTCGCTAATTTTTTACGGAGATGCAGCTGAAGCAAATTTATTGAAACTTTTTTTAAATTATAAAGCATCAT
>JAPYZL010059792.1:0-20352 GCA_030522825.1 Platygaster orseoliae | reverse complement strand
TTACAAAATGCCCCTTAATGGGTTCGATACTGTAAAATAATGTGCGCAAAATGAACATTGAGTATATTTTCTTAATATTTTGTCGTTTTTTTACACTTAAAAGTGTTCTAAATGTAATTTGTAATAATCTATTAAAAATTCAATTTATTCGATTTCTACGAAAAAAAAAATAGTTTATCAACGTCTTGAACTTCACAAGATTACATTGCAACATTAAATCGCAACATTTTCATTCTACATGTCTTGACTCGTCAGTTTTTGCTTTAAAAACTCAGGCTCAGATTTCAGTCCACGGCTGTCCATGGAACTCCATGGGCCGAGGGACCGCGAGGGGTCGCTCAGTTTAGCCATATTTGACAGACGCCGAAATCGATTTTTCGATGCACTCGTTTTGTAGGCAAGCCGCTCCGCGGCTTGCCCACAATTCTCCACACTAACCTATATGGCTCTGCACCGCCAACTTGACGTCTACGGTAAAACTCCCGATACTCAACTTGTTGTGAAATATACTATCATCATATCATTTAAACTTTGTTTCCTTCCGTAAATTAAAATATCCAAATCGTAAATTTCAGTTGAACTTTCTTACCGGGCAACACATGACGAGAAATTCGGCGCTTTACTTTTCCCGATAAATTAGGGGGTGTGGCGATTATACAGGGTGTACCAAAATCTCCGTACCAAAAAAATCCATTATTCCTTTTTGAATTTCAAGTCGAAAAACCCCTTTGCCACTTTTCGCAAAAGTAAAAATCAATAAAGATATTTGAGTTAGAAGTTTCAACCAATCAGATCTCTCAGATTTCAAACTTGAATATCTTTTTTGATTTTGAGTTTTGTGAAAAGTGGCAAAGGACTTTTCGACTCAGAAAAATATGAAGAAAATTTGGTTAGAGTTTGATTCGTGGTTTTTATCCCCACTTGTTGGAAAAGCGCATTTATTATTTAAATTTTAAACTTGAATAATTTTTTAGATTTTAAGTTTTGTAAAAAGTAGCAAAGGACTTTTCGATTTGAAACTCAAAAAAGAATATTCAAGAATATTGGATTTCTTTTTGGTGCAGACTGTATAATTTGAAATTTTCGTATGGTGTAAATTCGTAGTTACGCAGTAAAAGCGAGAATTTAAGGGTATCTTCCGAGTTTAAAACTGCTTTCCAAATTAATATAATAAATTGTTAAAATCATGCCGCTAACGCTTCCGCAAAAATTGTCAGTAATCATCACATCGATTTTACGTGGAATCACCTTCCTTCAATTTTACTCTGACTTCGCGTGGAAGTACCCGTACACTACTTGGAGGGGGGCAAAGGAGGAGAAGGGAAAAAGTAAACACAGCAGCAAGCATATATATATATATATATATATATATATATGTATGTATAGGTTTATAGTTTTTTTTACTATTACCCAGTTTTTTAAAGATCCCTGATAAGAATCGTCACGAGTTAACCTCAAAATCGTGTTTAAAATAAAAAAATTGTGTTGGACAGTTGATGATAAGATAAGAAAAATTCTAAAAAATCATGTCTCGTGTTGTTAAAAAGTGATGCTATTTTTTAGGCGAACCGCGAGAAATGTTGCTGTCGGCGACCTTGCTCGTCCAGGTAAATGAAGTACATTTTGAATGTTTTTTGGAATAATACTCCACCGACAGAAATTTCTTAATAATTCACGAATTTGTACACTTTTTCACGAAAGTACGAAAAACAGAGAATACAAAAAATTGACCCAACTTTCCCTAAATGGTAAACATGATTTGACATGTTTATGCAAAAAAAAGGTAGAATATTTGAAGAGAATAAATTTATGATTAGAAAAAAAATTATTTATAAACTATCGAATTAAATTAATTTCAGACATTTAAATTGTTTATTAAAAATTATTCCGTTGATATAAATTATTATGAATATATTTTTTAAACAAATATTTAACCATTGAATTATTCATAAATAAATTTTTCATGAATTACAAAATTTGATTAAAAATTAGATTTCTATGAAAAAAATTGTTTACAATTCTTGTATTTCGCAACTATTCAAATTTTTCTGTACAGCTTATTATTAAAAAAACCTTTTTTTTAAATGAATTTATTTTATTTATATTTATTATTTTATGAATATATTAATTATTATATTTATATTTTTCTACATAAATATAAATGTATTTAATTATTATCTGTTTGAAATACATGTATTATTATTATTTATTTATTTATTTAATATTTCATGAAATAAAAGTCCTATATTCAATCTACTACATACTTGACATATAATTTAATTGACGAAAGTAATTCTATCGATAAAAGTTATTGTTAAAATTTAGTGTAAATTATGAATAATCTATTCATGGAAATGATAAATATATTACATCACCCGTGCAGATAACACAAATTTTTTTAATTATAAACTTTTATTGAAAACTTTGAGGAAGAAGTTCACGATTCGTATCAAGATATCAATGATCAAAATTCTAAATTTTTTAATGAACATATTTTGATAGAGAAATAATTGTAAGTTAAAAAAACTTGTTAATGTTTGAAATCCAAATGCAGTTATTTCTGAAAATCTCATTACGAAAAAATTGTAAATCTATAAATTGATAATAATGATCTTGAAACTATTGAATTTACTTTATTCTTGATATATAATAATTCAATTGGTAAAAATGGTTCTGTTGATAGATTTTATTATTTCAATTAACTGTAAATTTTATTATTAATATATTCATCAAAAAGATGAATGTACATTACATTGCTCATAAAAATTGAAAAATTGTTTTCAATTCAGGAATTTTATTCATTTATTAATTAATTAATTAATTATTTATTTATTTTTTGTTAGAGGTTGATATTGAATATATTTTAGAAATTAAAAAAAAACTCTTTAAAAAATCTAAGTCATATATTCAGTACCAAGTTCAAATTCAGTCATTTTCGAAAATTTCATGTACCCAAAAAATTTTTGATGAGCAGATTCCTCATAACTAAATAAATATCTATAAATGTCACAATAAAAAAATGACCTTAAAAATTTCACAAAACTGCATAAAATGAGAATTAGGTTCAAAATTATAATTTTTATTATTAAGTGAAAAATTGAAACTTCCGATCGAGAATTTTTTTTATCTTATAGTTTAATGAACTCATTTAATTTTTTCTATTCAAAAGTTGTTGAGTTTGTTGAACATTGCTCGAGTCCTAACGAGTTTTTTAGAAGATTATTTCGTTTATTATAAATATGTAGCAATGAATTTTGAAAGCCATAAATCCAATTTTCATGTATTTAATTTTGTTTTTAACAATCTTACGTTGCTGTAGATATGCTACTAATATTATTCAAAATATAACTCAATTATTATTTAAAAAATGAAATCTTTACTGATAAACTCAAACAAAAACTTTTATGATTTTTAAAAAATCATCAAGATTCAAGTTTTTCTTCTTTAAAGATGTAAAGTTTTTATTTCTTCATGCTTCAATGCTCCAATCGCTCATTCTCAGATTGCATACTTGTGAAAATCTGTTTAAAAAACATAAATGTTATTTTAAATTAGGCGACACTGGTGCTGGCGAGCACTAGCTCGGAAACCTCGAAAAACTCAGTAAAAATCAAGGTCGCGAAATGTTGCGAGGCCGACGAAGTCATCTTGGATCAGTTTTGTGTCAAAATTTCATCAACCAACATCACTCAGCCCTGGAAGCCAGAATTTATCCTCCGGGATAATACCATTGGAGGAAGTAGTCAAGGAGTCAAAAAAAGTGATATTAAGTTCGTAATTAATATAAATACACATTAACAATTGAACAAGTGTCTTTAATTTTTCAGATTTCTAAATTTTAGCTTTTTTTTTAACTATACAATACTCTCTCAAAAATTTTATTTTATTCATGCCTATCTTTGCTTATCTTGGACAGTTTTTATAGTTTCGTGAACTCTATTTTATGTAAATCTTTAAAGTTTTTCAATTGTAAGTATTTGAAAACATTTGGGTGTTCCAATTTTTGACCAAAAAAGCTTCAGATTATTATTAATATATTTTAAAATTTTGGAAACATGATTTGTGGATTTTTAAAAAGTTTTTAATTTAAAAATCTTGAAATTTTTATTCTAAGAGTTCTGTGACTTTGAAAAAAAACTTTTTTTCGAAAATTAGATTTGCAGTGATTGAAAAACAAGAATTTTCATTCCTCCCAACAACTTTAGACATTTCCATTTTTTCTCGAAATATACAAAAGCTATTTTATGGGAAAAAATTTTATTTCATTGATTGTCAAGATTTTCAAAAATATGTTTTGTTTTGAGATTTCGGGAAATCGTTCGAATGTTTAGGAATAGTGTAGAAAAAAAGAAATTTTATTTTATATAGCAATAAAAAACAACGTATCGTAGAAAGGCTAATAAGTTGTTTTATTAGAAATATGTATATCGAATTTCTATGCATTTTTTCTTGTTTTCTATTTTATTATTCAAGGCAATGCTCGAACTGTGCTTGCATTGAATAATTGAGAATGTAAGCTATAATAATAAAAATAAAAAAAAACCCTGACCTATTACTGAAATTTATATTCACTTCACAATCTTTCATAACATTTCTTATTTATGGCACAAGAAAAAATTTGCATTTGATAGAAATTTATTTTGAAACATCGAGAAATTCAGGAAAAAAGTAATGTAAATTTCTCACTCTGAAGAATATCGAGTTTTAATAATAAAACATTGAAGAACTATACTGAGAAATGTGAAATTTCAGAAAAAAAGTCTTTTAGAATATTAACTATCAAACTTGAAAAATCCAAAGAATGTAATCATCTTTTCCTATTCGTAAAAAAATATAAAAGCCAAAATAAATTGAGTAAATTTTTTAGATTCGAAAATGACTCTTCGGAAAATTGAGAAATTTAGGAAAACTCAAAAAGAAATTTCGCTTTTCCTGACAAACTAAAAAATCATTATTACGGGAAACTAGTATCGAAATCCATCAAGTACTCGTACATCGAAAAAACATCAATACATTTTTTACCACATCTACGTTTAAACACTTGAAAACCTGGAAAATCTAAGAAAATCCCAATAATTCTGATTTCTGCAGATATATCGAAGAATTTGACACATGTGAAAATTCAGAAAAAAATTCTTTTGGAAGGAAAATCATAAAATTTGAAAAATCCAAGGGATGTAATTATCTGTTCCCTATTCGTAAAAAAATATATTTGGCATGGACTGACAAAACCTACCTAACAGCACATTCCTTTAGGCTTACTTTCTAATACTCTTAGACCAAATGATGTGCCCAATGGAATGGGCTATTAGGTAGGTTTTGTCAGTCCACGCCACATATGCTAAAAGACAAAGAAAATTTAATAAGTTTTGTAAAATCAATACTAACTCTTCGGAAAATTGAGAAACCCAGGAAAACTCAAAGAGAACTTTCACTTTTCCTGACAAATTAAAAAATTGAAATGTCTTCATTAAATTATTATGGAAATCTAATTTTGAAATCCATCGAATGCTCGTAAATCTGAACAACTCCAATAAATTTTTTTACCACATCCGCATTTGAACCCTAGAAAACCTGGAAAATTCATATCTCAATAAAATTTCAATAATTCTGATTTCTGAAATTACATCGAAGAACCTAAGACGTAAAAAAATTCCTCTAGAATATACACCATCAAACCTGAAAAATATATAAAAGTCAGAGTAACTTTAGTAATTTTTATAGAATCGACATTAATTCTTCAGAAAATTGAGAAACCCAAGAAAACCCAAAGAGAACTTTCACTTTTCCTAACAAACTGAAAAATCGAAGTGACTTTATTACCTTTTTATAAAATAATATATAAATAATATCAATAATGATATATAAAATTTTCTATAAATTCTGATTTTTCTGAAGATACGAATTGGTCATTGGTTCACCCCGATGCGAGGATGGCGAACAGCTCAACAGCGTCTACGATGACGGTATCCGGGACCGTATCGAAATTTCTTCTTCGGGAAACTTAAGGCACCACGTGGAAGACCTCTCGATGAGGCCCAATCAGGACCCAAATTACGATGATTACGAAAACCGTCGAAACGAAATACACATAGATTATGAAGTCGGCAAATACTGCGCCGACGAAGTGATTCTCCGCAAAGATGGCAACAAACTCACCTACGCAAAAATCTGCGTGCCCAAGGTTACTGACCGTTCAAACCAAAACTCTAAAATTCGGAAAAGTCACAAATCTGATTAAAATAAAAACGTACTCAACTTTGGAAATTTCAAAAAGGTGACGGAAGGCTGGAGCGACACTTCGTTTTTGATGCGACACGCCGTGGACCCGACGTTGCGCGCCTTCTCCGCGGTCTGTTATCTTGTGGTCGCGGTAGTTTATTTCATCTTGCCCCAGCTTCGCGACCTGGTCGGCAACATGATCACCAGCATGTGCCTCTGCCTCGTTTGCTACCAATGTGCCTCCCTTGTAAATACTTTCACCGAACACGGAAACCACATCAACTTCATGGTAGCAGGTATTTTTAATGTTATTTAGCAAGGATATCAACAATATTAACTTAAATCAAACGTTAAAACATTATTTCATTACTTTTCCCACAGATGGCGTTTCCTGCACGTCTCTCCTTGGCGCCTTCTTCTGGCTCAACGCCCTCGGCTACTACATCTGGCACACCTTTCGCTCGCGCAACATCTTCCTCCGCCTGACAGACGGTCGCAAGTTCTGCTACTACACGTTCTACGTCGCCGGCTTCACCATCGCCATCGCCGTCACCGCCATCTTCGCCCATTTCACCCTCGAGACCAACAAACCCACCGTCGGCGGAAGGACCTCGCCCGCTCAGGGCGTCATGGGCTGGCTCGGCATGTCCGTCGTCTCCTCCACGATCGCCTTCACGCTCTTCATCGACCTGTGCTTCGTCCTCTCCACGACCAAGACCATACGAAAAATGAACACGTACGGACGCATACACCACAAGCTCAAGTATAACCTGAGGATGTTCGCCCTCCTGTACGCCATCGTGAGCGTAAGTTGGATATTCTCCCTTCTCGCCAGAACGGATTACGACGGTTTGGTTTATTGCAACATCGCGATCAATGCGATGCAAGCTTTTCTCGTTTTGTACGTCTGCGTTTTCGGCCAAAAAAGGGTCATGTTCCTTTTAGGAAAAACGTGCAATTGCTGCGACAGCAACGAGAACGTCGAAGGCCTCGATTGGGGCGAAGAAATGACGGCTATTAATGCAGGGTATTGAAGGGGGTGGTCGGTAAAATTTTGAAATTGAGTTCGTTGCAGCTTAAGGATGTGATATATGATGCAAATTGGAAAAAAGTTTTATGCGTGTTTTAAAAGAGTAGTTTGATCTACTCTATCAACTTTTTACTCGAATGTGAATTTTTATGATAGAATCATTGCTATGGAATGAGCAAATTTTTTTTTCATTTTTAATTTGAAAAAGCTCACCACAAGGATTTAAAAATTGATGAAGGTTGTACAACTGTTGCATGAAGTAGAAAATTTTATATCGGTGTCATGAACAGGGCTATTTAAAATATTTTTTCGAATATGAAATATTTTTTACGTACTTTGACGACCTCTTCTTGAAAAAAATACATATTTTGGCTATTTTTGATTTTTCGTGCATATTTCAACCGAATTTGGTGAAAAAAAATTATTTATAAACTGAGAGTGCGGTTTTTTCTCGTTGCTGTGTCAAAAATGTCATTGATTTTAATCAGAGTTGGGCACGATTACTTTTTATCACGTTTTTTGATAGCTAAAAAACTATTGAAAATTTGTTATAGGACCGTAAAAATTTGTCAGCGTATGTATTTTTTACTCTAATTTTCAAAATTACAGTCAAAACGTATCGATTACAGGGTTCTTGATACCTTAATTACACCAATTACAGTGAAAATTACTGAAATTCGTGACTTTTACTGTAATTGCTGTAAATTGAACAAGTACGGAATTCGAGCAACTCTTACTATTCATAATTTTGAATAACACCTTTATTTATAATCATTAATAGTTTTTAAAAGGCTGTGAATTCTTCATAAATATTTTCTGTAGCTTTTATATATCTTTCATAACATTACTTTATAAAATATTTATAAAATTACTTTAAAAAACACTGTAAAAGAGGCTATATGAAAAAAAAATCTGTTGAAGAAAAATTCGAAGGTTTTTCGTCTAATTGGCGAAGTTTTATTCCGTTTCATTTAATAGTCTTCAAAAATATGTTGAAATTAATTATTTTGACCTGGTAAATTTAACGTACATGCAAAATTTATAAATATAAACAGTTATATCCAAAATATTTTCCTCAAATATTCCGCTTGTTTTTAAAGAAATATAAAATACATATTAAGAACTTTTGGAAAAAATATTTTGCGTACCTCTGGTCATGAAATATGTAGATTCTGTTCTTGGATATTTACGAACGACCACAAAATGCTAATTGGATGGTTTTTTTAATCATTTAGCAACGCATTTGGAGAATTTATTTACTTCGTGATGATATTTTATTTTTTTCAAAGATTTTGGTAAAAAAGCAATATTTTTTTAGTAAGAAAATAGCTCTAGATTGAGTCATTTCGTTAAAACGAGGAAAAGAATTTTTCACGAGAAAAAATTCTCGAATGAACAGTTTTCATGGAAATTAATGAAAAGAATTTAATTAACGTATCCTTAGTTATTTGATTGTCAATATTTTTTAAGCAAATATCGACGATGATCAGTAACGAACAACAACGAAAAAGAGAACCAAAATTAACGGATAGTAACAAATAACTTTTTTTTAACGCCACATTTTGTGCTGTGAATCACCACTAAAATACGTATTTCAGATAAACTGAATAGATACGTAATAACTTTTGGACTATTTGAGAATTTTACAATATTTGGATATAGCTAAGGAATTCCACATACAATCATGTTAATGCTCATTGATTTTTATTGTTTATTTTTTCGTTCGATCAGCATAATAGACTGAGATATTTTGATTTCGAGAGTTTTAAAGGAGTTCTCAAAATGTGAAGAGAAAGAAGAGATTTCAAAAAAAGAACCAATTTTTTTTATGATAGGTATTCCTATTGTTTTAAGGAATCACAAAAAAAATGATGAAAAACTGCTGACCACCCCGACCAAAATAAAATACGCTTTTCGCGGCTCGTGCTTCAATTGTAATTTGCATCAATTTTTTGTACATATTAGTTGTCTACAGTACAAAAGGAGAAGGAGGTCATTTATGATTTCGCGTTCTAGATTCCAAGACTGAAAAATATTTGCCTTTTTTTAGATGAAGACAATAAAAATATCGATCGAGAGCTCACTTGAGGAGTGAAAAATCAAAAAGGCGTAACGTCAATTTCAAAAAGGTTAATTTTTCATGGAAAAATGAAACTCTTTGCGAAAAAATGGCGCCTACCACTTTTTGACTTTACATTTTTTTTGTTTTTCCCGCTATTTGCGCTTGGGCGATCGAATCAGGTAAAGATTTTACTATAAATAAATTGTATATTCCTGGGGCCTTGTAAGTTTAGAAATTTTTCACTGGCGTAGAATTTAAGAAACAGTGTTTTTTGCACAAAAAAAGGTATTTATTAACTTGGCTCAATTTTCGTTGTTTAGAGCTCAAATAAGAAAGTTCGAGGAATTTCAGTTTTTTGGAAACGCCGGAACAGGGAATTCGTATTTTGTACTTAAGTTGAATTATTTATGATACATGTTTCATATTTTGTACAAAGCTGAGTATTCTTTTTAAATTTATTTTTAATATCAAAGGCGACACGTAATTTTAAGGCATCGTGTTTATTTTATTTTGACAGTGGAAACGTGGTTTTGTACTTAGGTCGTCAATTCTATTTAATAAAGAGATTTCGTTTGAAGAATAGTTTGCTTTTTTCATTCCATAATTCAATAAAAGGAATTTTATTAACACGCGAAGTTACAGGAAATTTTATAAAAGAAAAAATTGGTGTCAAAAATGTAAGGCTCATAAAAAATGATCAGTTAAAATTGACTGTCAAGAGTCTGATTTTTATAAAAAATCCAACACTGGACGATTTGAAGTAGATAAGAGACTGTTATCAGCCAGTGATCGAGAGCGAGCTAAAACCGTATCTCAAACAGTCGATTTAATTTAGTGACAACTTTTTGTTCCCCGTTTTCAGATTATTGTCAGAAGTTTTTATAATGGATATGTTACTAACAAACTTGCTCCGTAAAAAAAAATATGATACATTGATAAATTAGTATCAATATTTCCCGATCATTCAATTTTTAATACGAAGATGGAACAATTGAAGAAAAACTTGAGATACAACAATACCATTGTTTTTTACTGGTTTTTTGCTGCTTTAAGATTCATATTGTGCCTTTTACCACAAACTGGATACATTCATCCTGACGAGTTTTTTCAGTCCATCGAGGCAGTTTCAGGTAAATGTAAACAACAATTTCGAACAACTCAGAATCGTAATAGAAAATTTTCGGGGTACTATGCCCCGTGGATCCCTTACAAGGAGCTTCACCCTTTTTAATCGCTTAACATTTGAAAAATATCTAGCCTTAAACATTAATTCACGTGATTCGAAATGACAAAAAAGTGCCCGAATCGACTTGATTATAAGTGAACATTATTTTTTTACAGATTATTACTTCGATATCGATACGCAAATACCATGGGACTTCAACTCGACATCTCCAATTCGAAATTGCCTTTTCCCATTTTCCACTGTTGGAATTTCTTATTCTTTACTCAATTTCGTGAACTCTCTATCTGATCACTATTTCGATTTGACTTTAAAAACTCCATATTTTCTTGTTACTTTCCCACGAGTTTTCATGTGTCTTCTTTCTTTCACTTCAGATTTTTTCCTTTACAAAATTTGCAAGACTTTTAATTATTCTCATGAAATAAGATTATTAATTTTCGCAAGTTCTTTTGTAATGTTAACGTTTGCAACTCGAACTTTTTCCAATAATGTGGAATTCGTTCTGTTCTCGTTTCTTTTGTACTACGTTACCAAGCACTTCAAGATTCACGTGAAGGTAAAGAAAAATTTGAGAAATTCGGAGAAAATTTTTGTTCATTTGCGTGGTTTTTTACAGGCTAACTCCAGAAAAACTAAAAAAACCAGAACCTTCGTGAAAAAGCCTGAATTTCCTAAAAACTCTTTCCAAGATTTTTTAACCGTAGCAACAGTTACGACAATTGGAATTTTTACGAGGCCAACTTTCATTGCGTTCGCGTTTCCCCCAATTCTCTTCTGGCTCCAACGAGATTTGGAAAATCGATTTCTCGATCTCAGAATTTTCCTTTACAGAAGTTTGGTTTTTTTCCTTTGCACTTTGCCAACTTTTGCTATTTTGATCATTGCTGACAGTTTTTACTATGGCTACGTTACTTGGAAAAATTTGTGGGAATTCGACCTAGGAGTGGGAAATTTCCTTATCACGCCATTGAACCTTATTAAATACAACTCTGACGTGGAAAATTTGAGGGGTCATGGAATTCATCCAAGATTTCTACATTTTTTGGTCAACGTTCCTCTACTTTTTAACGTTATTGGGGTTTTGGGACTACTTGCAGCTGGAAGGACGATTTTAAGGTAAGGTCATAAATTTTTTTTTGAGAAAAAATTAAAAACGAAAATTGTTTCTAGTGTCTTTTAACATTTTTCAAAATTCTGGCTATGGAATAGTACGATTTCGAAATCAAAAATAGGGTAATTTCATCTCAAACTGAACAACCCTATGAAAACGACGACCTATATACGACATATACAAAGCATATATAAGATCTATATGACATACTTGTACCTATATAAAGCATATATTCGGCATATGTAATGCATATTTTCGGCATATATAATGCATATATGAAGCATATATGTGAGTTTATGTATGTTGCAGTCATGTTCCGTATAAGTCATATATAGGTCATATAGATGTCACATATAAGTCATATATAGGTCACATATAGGCTGTATATAGGCGTTATATAGGCCGTATATATGCCTTATATATGTCTTATATATGTACACACATATAGGTCTTATATATGCTTTATATATGTCGTACATGGGTAGGCGTTTTTATAGGGAAGTAATTCAGTAGAAATTTTTTGATAATATCTCTACATTGAAATTGATCAATGAGACACGTATTGTAAGAAATTTTTGAATGATCAGCTAAAAAGTTGATTTTTTCTTAATTTCTACATGTTAATTTTTATTTATAACCCAATTACTTGGTCGAAAATTTTCGATTCTTATAATTTTCTTTTTACTTTGTAAAGGTGAAGTTTCATCGCAACAAACAAAAATTTGGTAACTTGAAAAATTCGAAATCACATCAGTTTATTTTAACGAATTGGTTAAATCAACGCTCGGTATTAATATATTTTAGCCGCAAAGTTGGTTTTACAAAGTACTGTTTTTATATTATTTTTGTAGTAAAATTTGACCGAAAACAGTTCGATTTAGAAAAAAAATGTGTGAAAACTCAATAAATTCACTCGAAAGTTTTCACATTGCGTTGGTTATTTTAGAGTTTTTTTACGGCAAATTTTTTGTTTATTACAAATATTGGTGCATATTTCGCAAGCCATAAATACAATTTTACTGTATCTAATTTTTTCGTTGTTGAACTTCGAGTTATATTTTTTAATAATATTACGTTGCTGTAAATACGCTGCTAATATTATTCAAGATAATATTCAATTATTTTGATTTACATTCAATTACTTCTATTAACCAAACTTTTTTAAAAAAAGCTGATGCAATGACGAAATTTGCTGATTTCCTTATAAAAATCACCGTTACAAGAAAATTTTATTAAATCAAAATATTTTCTAGCAAAGTGAAACTTCACCTGCAAAATAAGGGAAAAATTCTAAAAATCGGAATATTTCCGCCCGGTTATTAAATTATAAAGTAAAATAAACGTATTGCAATGAAGGAAAATCAAATTTTAAACTAATTTTTAATTTAAAAAATTCCTCCTGTCAAAAGAACCGAAATTCAAGCGAAAAAAAAACACGTATCTCATCGATTTCGATGAAGAAGCTACGAAAAAATTCCCACGCAAAAAAAAAGACTGAATGACGATTTTTTTAATAATAATCGTGCCACCTTCGAGTTCAACTCAACACTTGATACTGGAAGCAAGAAATTCATCAACTTTTTTTCTCATAAAAATGAAGTTCCTTCAAACCAACGCTTGATTAATATTTAAGCAAAGTATTGCCGACGATGTCCCATTCTTACAGCCAATATATTCTAACTGACGCAATTATCGAAATCACCAGTCTCATTGTCGTGCTTTTTTACCTTAATAGAAAATTACTAGTCGAGGGAAATTAAAAATTCATGTTCTAGAAGCAGAGTGTTTCATTTTCGTTACGAGTTTCATGGCTATAGATCTGTAAAAAAGTTTCATGAACGCACGTACAGAAAGAAATTAGAATAATGACAGCTTTCGGTATTCCAATGATATTAAGAGACTAGCAGACAGGGAAAATGAAAAGAAATCCGATATCACGTAATTACAGTTTTTATATGCAAGACATTTTTCTTCTTTTTGTTCCATTTTCACTTCAGTTTTACGTTGAAGACGAAATGGGAATAAAGTCGTCCCACGTATTTTTGGAACTTGATTTTTACATTGTTTACATTTTTTCAAAATACATGAGAGTTTGAAAGATGAGTGCGTTGATTTTATAGTTTAAGAAAAACCTTCAATACAAATATCCCTATTTTCGTCTACAGAAGCAAAAATTACCAGCATCAATAATTTCATCAAAATCAACAAATTGTTATGTAAAAGTCATGGATTCTGGCCAGTCAAAAACAATGCCTCGACTTGTGCAGTTCTGTTTGTTCGATTTCGCGTGATCCTGTCTTTAATAGCCGTGAATAGCATTTTTATACCAGAAATTATGGCTCTTGTCAAATTTAGAAACAACTTGCAGGTGCTTACAAGTAATGAAATATTTGCAAACTTTTTGTGTTTGAAAATTATGAACATTTTAAGTGTTTTAACGACTCCTGTGAATGAAAAATCTGAAAGTTAAAAAAAACTTTAGTTATAACTAATACATAAAACTTTTTTTTTAACTACCATAATTTTAGGCGTTGGTTGTGTGACGACAACTTTAGCCCAACTCGTCTTCAAAATGACTTATCTAGTAATTCATAGAAATGTTATCAAAAATCTACATAGCACTGTTATGTCATTTTGGACTTTCACTTCCGATCTCGAGGAAAGAAAATTTTTGGAAAATCTCGCAGAACAAGCTAAAACATTTACCATCACTTTTTATATGACGGGATTGAGCGTTGCTGTGATTTTTAGTACTTCGGCTGCTGTGTTATGTTTTTTACACGATTGGATGGACGTCGAAAGTGCAAGTAAAATGCTGCCTTTCGAAGTTTGGTAAAAAAAAACCATTTAGTTTTTTAAACAGCAGCTAATAGATTACTGGAAATTGATTACAAATACTTTAGGTACGGATTCGACATCCTACAATCGAAATATTTCGGAACAGCTTTTGTTATACAGCTTTTTTCTGTATTTTCCTGTAATAATTTAATAACCGGATTAGACTCGTCGATGATGACGATGATTCTTCATGTTTGCGGACAATTCGGAGTACTTAGAAAACGTTTCATGAACATTGGTTGGAGATTGGATAATAATTTTTCAAAATCGCAATTGTTGCAAGTAGAGATGGATTTTAAATCGAGTATTCAACACCATACTCAAGTTATGAAGTAATTAATTGTATAAATGAAAATGTCTAATTTACGTTTTAATTCTTTGGTGCACATACTATTTCAGTACCATGAAAAAAATCAACTCTCTCGTGAGCCCAGTCATATATTTTCAACTATTAACAAGCGGACTGGTAATTTGTTTGAGTGGATTTGCAATAATAGTCAATGGAACAAGTACCATGGATTTAATTAGATTCACGACATATTTGAATTGCATGATTGCCCAGCTAATAGTTTGGTGTTGGCCCGGTGAAGTGCTCATTCAACAAAGTCTTTTTCTATGCGACGCCTTGTTTTACAACCCACGATGGTTTAGTTTGTTGACAATCAATATGAAACGAAATGTTCGTTTTGTCATTGCTCGAACAACTAAACCTTGCTGCATTCGATCTTTTGGTTCGGAGACTATACGCATAGGAAAACTTGGCGAAGTCAGTTGAAATTTATTTTATGCAATTCTGAAAGATTTTCGCGTTTTATCGTAATTGTTGTAGAAATCCGTAGGAATTTTCTTTGTGGGCTTTACTGTGTTTGTATGCCATAAAAGTGGAACTTTCACTTAAAAAATTATCGTAAGGGATGTTTTGAAAAATATGTTCCATTAGGGATTTTATGATTTTTTAAATCATTTTCAAGTCTCGAGATATTTTGGAATATTATAATAAAAATGTTAAAAGTGGAATTAGATTTTTGTGACTTTCAAGTCACTGAGGTTAAGAATTTTTTTTGTTTCTAAAACTTTAAGCGTTTTTCATATTTCTTTGGTGTTTATAAAACTTGAAGGGTTTTCTGAAATTACCAGGGATTTATAGAATTAGATGCTGTAGAATCAAAATTGTAAACATTTTTTACAGATAATTGAGAAAATATCTACACAGGTTTTAGGTATTATATGGATTTTTAGATTTTTCGTATTCTATGTTATTTATAAAACTTTGTTTTATTTTCTGGTATTTTTTATATTTATAGAATTCTGTGGTACAGTATTGAAAATTTCAACGATTTTAAGTATATTTTATTATACAATTTTCAAGATTTTTTGGTATTTTTGTGGATTTTTATTTATATATGTAAAAATGTGTGCTCTGGAATTCACAATTTTAGGAATTTTTGGGAAAATTATGTCTACATAGTTTTTTAGTGTTATTAGATTTCTAATATTTATTCTTGCATTTTTTAATATTTATGAAATTTTAAAAGATTTTCTAGTATTTTTATGGATACCTAGTATTTTCGTAGATTGCTAATTCAAATTTTGATCGATTTTCAGTAATTTTATAGATTTCTAGAAAAATTACATTTAAATAAATTTTATATATTTTTTAGATTTCTTGGATTAAAAGATTTTGATTTATCGGCGTTTTCTAATATTTTTATAAATTGATATACACGTTTTTTTATAACTTTAGTTTCTAGAATTCCAAGCTTTATAGATTTCAACTATTTGTTCAGATTTTCTAAAAAAAAGAACTTTTGAAAATGTCTATGTAGATTTATATAATATTCGATGCTCCAGGATTCAAAGTTTATTATTACCCACATGGCACTAATGTCGAAAAGTTGACTGTATGTTGACTTTAAGTCAACTACAGTTGACATGTTGACTTAAAGTCAACATACAGTCAACTTTTCGACATTAGTCCCCTGTAGGTAGGCTCTTAGCATTTTCGTAGATTATAATATTTCTGTATTATTTTATTCACTAGGTCGAAAAAGTTTTTCAAATTTTTATTTTCTACCTATTTATTTTCTAGCCAAATATCCATGATTTGAATTCTGTAAAAGGAAAAATTCTTATAAAGTCAGGATTTTTGCTATTTTTATTTTATGATGAAATGGAGAACTCAAAATTTTTTTCAACTTCGGGAACTTACTGAAAAACTAAGTATTTTTTCTATAATTGTAGCTTATTTTTATTGGTTGTTATTATTAATTAAGTAAAAAGTTTGAACCCCCCCCCCCTCCTCTAAAAAAACGCAAACATCGTCCAAATTTGCATAAAATATACAGCCATACATGAAATTTTTTCTGGAACAGTATAACACCACAGCAAATTCTAACCCAATTTCTATTTCGATAGATTTTCCGAGCAGCTGGCTCATATTTCACGCTACTGAGAAAAGTCTACGATTAAAAGTTTCGAAAAACCTGATGATTCGCATTTTTATACAACAAAAGTTACAAATCACATTTCTACTCTACTGTATGACGTGGGAAAACAAATAACCATATTTTTCTATTTTTCGTTTTATCATTTCACCTTTCCATTTCTTCCAGCTCTCCAGTGCGACAATGGTTCAGAATCCCCAGACTCCAAACCTTGGAAAGCCTGATGACTTCGTCTTTCATCATTCCCATCTCGATGCTCTCCATTTTCCAGCACCAAGAACCTCGCTACATCATGCCCGTTATCCTACCTCTATGTTTCCTCCACGCCCCAAATCTCAAAAAATCCTCCAACACCTACCGGAAAAACCACAACCTCGAGGGCGTTTGGTACATCAGCAACGTGCTACTCGCCATGTTCTTCGGCTTCATCCACCAGGGCGGAATTCTGCCACTGACTTCGTACTTGGCAAAGGAACTCAAATCCAAACCCGAACTGACTCAAGTGCATTTGTTCAAGTCGCACCTTTACTCCCTTCCAACGGCGCTTCTGCAGCTCAATAAAACGAAAAGAGACTTTCATCTCCACGAATTCGGCTCCCAAGATCTGAAGCAAGTTTATCCTGAGATCGAGACTCTTTTCCAAGAAGAACACGTCCCTTTCAGAGCTTATTACGCTTTTCCAGCGACTTTTTATAACGAGTTACAAGACTTTGTGGATCGAGATCGCAACGCTTCGATGACCCTCGAAATCGTTGCCTCGTTTTATCCTCATGTTTCGACAGAGAAATTGCCCCCGATTGATGCTTGGACATGTTTGGAATTTTGGAAGGAAAATAGTTTGGGTTTAAATTTTTTTAGGCAGTTTGGGCTTCTTCTATTGAAAATCAAAAGTTCGTAAATTATTACAAATGCCATTTTATGAACAAAGCTACAAAATTACACTTAATTCGCCTACAATGTATTAGTATAATAAAGGAAAGTGCTTCCAAGTACGATTTAATGCTATGATTACCGTAATATACCGCTATGATTACCGTGATTACCGTAACTTAGGCACTATAAAAAACGCATGTGCCTTGATGTATTTTATTGTATTTATCAACACATCGTAGAAAAAAAAAGATACCAGGTACAAACGTTACTCGGAAACGTGAACCATACTCGAAATAAACGCGTCAGAAGCAACAGAATCACACTGCACTAGAAAATGAAAAAAATTTTGGTTGTTGCATGTGGTTGCTGTGCGGGAATGGTAGCTTTCACATTTCTTCTATATCAGATACTTCCGGAAGATCCAACTCCATGGCTGAATTCGAGTCCTCGAAAACAGGATCCTCGTAAATTTTGAATGGTACTTTGCTGTGCAAAGGTTCGGGGTCTGTTGAGTAAATAATACATTTGATTTATACATATCAAGAAGGGGAAGATTCAAATTTGTTATTATTCAAACCTGAAATGAATCCTTCATCATCTTCATCGACATGCGGCATACACATTTTCAATTCCTTGAACTCCATGTCCAGCATTTCCGTGCAATTTTTATCTGCTTGATAGAGAAAAATTTATTTATTTAACGTCAATGTATTGAAAACTCTAAAATCTATATAAAACTCACAGAATTCCGCTTCTTCGTCGTAATCATTAGCCAAAATTTCTGGTTCAGGGAGAGAAAAAGCGTCCTCTTCAGATGAATTTGGGGCCATTTTTTCTGTGTCCATTAACTTTTTTGATTCTCCCAAAAACGAATCGCGAACTGTGGTTTGGTCTCGTTTTCTATTTAATTTTACGGATTGTTTCTGTAAAAATAAGAAATAAGAATAATAATGAGATAATCTATAAAATATATGTTATTTTGAAAACTTACCTGAAGAAATTTCTGTTTTGCTGGAGAAACAGTTTGACGGGGTGTCTGCTTAGCATCAGTGACATTAGCGTTGTTGGATCCGTAGATGTTCAATTCAGAAGTGGTTCGTATGGACAAACCTTTGGCTTTTGAAGGTCCAATCGATTGCAGAGACCAAGTTTTTTTTGGAGCTTGAGGTGTCCCGAACATACTTTTTTTCGCTTTTATACTTGAGGGGAACTTGGACCATTTCCTTTCCATGCCTGAAATTTTTAAACGCATCTCATGTGTAATCAAAATGAAAATTTGTATCAAAAATCTATCAATTTTTACTTATGGCACTTATTGCAATTTATTGCTTATTGAAAAGATATAATTTCAATTGAAGAAAATTTCAAATCGTACGATAGACTCCTTGCTGATTTTTCAAAATGAGTGAAAATCAAAACTTTGAACCGAAATAACATAAGTTATAATAAAACTTTTGAACTTGTTTCAGTATTTTGTTTACAAAAAAACTTCTAAAAAAACCCTTTTTTGAATGCCTTGAAATCGCGCGCCATTTTGCGTGACGTCACTAGGCAGACGCAAAATCAACACAGAACAGTGATTTGCAGTGTTTTTGTTTATTTACATATTGAATAACATTAAATTGAGCAAATCTCAATTATAAATAAGTTTCATTGAATTAAATTAAAGATATTATTAAAAATTAGAAAAAATAAACAATTACAATATTTTTCAAGAATATTATAGTTAAACAATATTAAAAAATAGTTTTAAAAAATATTTAATTATAATTAAAATTAAAATATAAAAAAATTAAATGAGAATTCAAATAAATATACAGAATACATTACATATAACTTACATGATAAATGAAAAATTATAATTCAGTAGGAAAAAAATTATTAATAGGTATTTGTGTAAAATCGCTGATGGTGCAAATAAATCATAAATTATTAATAAATATAGGAAAATCAGTAGTAAGTTATTGAAGAAAAAATCATTTTTAGCTAAAAATCTGTGAAAATAAATAATCATCAGTGTACCAACATTGATTATGATAAACAATGAATCGCAATGAAGAATTGATATTATCAATCCTAAAACGAATAGGTTTTCAACATTGATTGCCAAAAAATTAGAAGTGAAGTAGGGTAAGTCGAGGAGAGATGGATCATTTTTTTTGCTTTTCTTTATAAAATCAAACATGGACGAAGGAATATAGGGACGGAGTGTAAGCGTGAGGGGTCGGGGCTGTTGAGGGGAGAGCGGCAGGGTATGCTGAAGTACACTTTCTATTGGTCGCCGACTGTGCGCATGCTCAAAGCATCGTTTTGAACTGTTAAACTGTCACAGACAGTAGTATTGTAAACAATTGTAAACATGGATGAAAATAATGTAAACAACTGCGAAATACACTGAAAAAATTATTTAAAAAAGTAAAATATGGTTCAGTGTTGTAAGGTGTGCCAAAATCGACATGACTCTCTAGATTGGAAAAAGCGACCCCGAAAAAAGTAACAATGCACAGGTAAATATTGAATAATAAATGTGAAGTTCTTCGTTTCTCTAAATCTTGAACTTTCGAAATGTCATATGATGGAACTTAT
>JAPYZL010059789.1:0-17880 GCA_030522825.1 Platygaster orseoliae | reverse complement strand
ATAGTTAAAGAGGATTTTTTTAAATAGGAGAGCAATATAATCGTAAGTTGAATGATATTTTTAATGGTCGTTATATAGAAAGGAAAATAGTATTTATTAATATGATAGTTGTTTTTTTAAATTAAAGATCCTGAAGAGGACCCGATTGTGGGTCGAAATATTGAAATAAAGACGTTGAAAAATAGCTCCGAGAGATCATTTCAAAATCTACACATCTTTAAATGCCAATGAAATTTTTTGTAAATCTTTCTTTGTAGGATATTCGACGGCACTGAAATTACAACGAACAAAATCAGCATGGAAATATCCCAGTTCAATATTCCTGTGCTTTTTAACGCAATCCCAATAAGTCGAAATGCATTTTAGATCAACAGGAAATAATTTTGCTTTCCAAATTGAGCATATATTTTCTTAGACTTTATCAATTTTTTTTTAAACTTGTCTAATTTTTCTTGATTTGAATTTTAAGCGGATTTTGAACAAGATCTTTTACTTCGCACATTAAAGAATATAAATATTTCAGTTTTGAGCTTTGGGAAATATTCAGTTTGAAGAACTTATTTTCCTACTTGCAAACAGTAAAAAACGAGATTCTACTTTTGAAGTCACATATAATATGTAACTTGTATTCTTAGAAATTTGTTTTCAACATTTTCTGAATTTTATTCATTAAATTTCATAAATTTGTGGTTTTTGTGGGAGATTTGACAGCACTGAAGTTATTAAAAGAAAAAAAATCAGCATGGAAATATCCCAATTTAATATTCCTCTCCTTTTTCATGCATTTTATTATAGCAAATGCACTAAATGTAAGAGCAGGAAATTCAGATAAACTTTTTAATTCTCATGTAAAAAAAAAAACTACTATGAGGTGAAAAATTGTAATTTACAATTTACAAGAAATTAAATTTTCCAACTTTAAATTCTGTCAATATTACTTATATTGTAAGATATTCGACAGCACTGAAATTACATAAAAACAAAATCAGCATGGAAATATCTCGATTTTAATTTTCCTGTTCTTAATAACACATTTTTACTACACCAAATGCATTTCGTTAGAGCAGGAAATTCAGAAAATTTTTTTCACTCATATAGAAAGAACTTCAACAACATCTTAAATTTTAATTCACGATCATGAACAATTTAGATTTTTACTTTCAATTTTTTATTCCGTTGTGAGATATTCGACAGCACTGAAATTATATAAAAACAAAATCAGCATGGAAATATCTCAGTTTTAATTTTCCTGTTCTTAATAACACATTTTTAATACACCAAATGCATTTCGTTAGAGCAGGAAATTTAGAAAAACTTTTTCACTCTCATGTACAACGAACTTCTATAACGTCATAAATTTTAATTTTTAATTGTGATTTTTTTCCATTGTGAGATATTCGACAGCACTGAAATTACATAATAACAAAATCAGCATGGAAATATCTCAGTTTTAATTTTCCTGTCTTATATAATACATTTTTAATACACCAAATCCATTTCGTACAGACAGGAAATTTAAATACATTTTCTTTACTCATGTAAAACTTCTGCAAGATTATAATTTTGAATTCACAAGCGTGAAAAATTCAATTTTTCAACTGTAAAATTGAATCTAAAAACAGAAAAAAAATTGAAATAATTTTAATCAAATAATAAAAAATACAGGCAAATCCACGAGCTTCAGATCAAGAAAAAAAATTGCAAAAATAACCGTCACATTCATAAAAGTAATTTCAAATTTGAATTCAAACTCAACTTTTTTAAAAGAATTTTTCGTATTTATTTCCATGTATAAAAATCTTAACTTCAATTTCTAGGATTTAATCTAAGAAAATTTTACCAAGATTTTCTAAACTTCCTTATATTAAAAAAAAAACGCAATTTCTACTGATCAATTTTGTATTTTTTCTCAAATTGAATAAAAAATTCAATTTTTTCTACTTGGAAAAAATCCATAATATAGCAAAATTATTATTGTAACATGAACATGTTCTCACCAACTACAGTTGGTTCCAAGTCGATGAAAACTGCCCTGGGAACGTGTTTTCCAGCTCCAGTTTCGCTGAAAAAGGTGTTAAAACTGTCATCTCCGCCACCGATGGATTTGTCAGATGGCATCTGGCCATCAGGTTGAATGCCATGTTCCAGGCAGTACAACTCCCAACAGGCGTTGCCGATCTGGACTCCGGCTTGGCCAACATGGATAGAAATGCATTCACGCTGAAATTTAGTACCAAAAATTACATAGTAACAATTTGTAAAAAATTAATATTTTATTTATCTTACATATAAACTCAGGAAGTTATGTATATTATTATTTATTAGCATTTTTTCATTTGGTACGACATTTAATATGATTACTGAATCGTTTTATTGAGTAATACACCAAATTATGTGCAGAAGTAAATTAAGAAAATCTTTTTTGTATTTAAAAATCAAAATTTGTATCATCTTAATTATTACCATTAGACATCGCTTATTATTAAAAAAAATTAAATTAAATTAATTTTATCTAGAGATTCTTTTACAAAAATATTATCTATAAATTACGATTTCATATTGCATGGAGAAAATATGTATATAAAAAAAGGACTATGAATTTCAAATCTAAAAAAATCGAATAGCATTTAATTATTCTCAAAATAATTTCAAATAAATAATAAATTCATAGATAATCTAGTAAAGATTTCATATTGAATGGAAATAGTATATTTCACAACAAGTTGAGTATCGGGAGTTTTACCGTAGACGTCAAGTGGCGGCGCAGAGCCATATAGGTTAGTACGGAGAATTGTGGGCAAGCCGTGGAACGGCTTGCCTACAAATTTTCACACTAACCCATATGGTTTTGCGTTGCCGACTTGATGTTTATGGTGAATCTGTCGATACTCAACAAGTTGTGAACTATATTTTTCACAACGAGTAGAAGTCGAGTGGAGTAAATGAAACAACCTGAAATCGCTCAGTTACGCCATCTTTGGCAGACGTCGTAAATCGAGTTTTCGATGTTCGAGTTGTAAAAAAATTCATAATTCATTTTCAATTCAATCAGTAACTTGGCCAACATAGATAGAAATGTATATACAATAAAATTTAGTGCAAAAATACATGGAAGCAGTTTTTAAAAAATCAGTTTTTTAAATAATTTACATAAACTCAGAAAGTGATGTATATTATTGTATATTAAAATTTTTTTGCTTGGTACGACATTAATTACAATTAGCATCCTCATTTTATCAAGTTCTAAACCGAGCGATAAAAAAATGAAGAAAATATTTCTTTATTTAAAGAGTAAAATTTGTATTATCTTGATTATTTATGATAAGCATAGGAAAAAATTCACACAAAATACTTTACTTAATATAAATCCGAGAATTATATTTACTGCTCAAAATAGTTAAAAATAAAATGTTACAATTCGAGAATAACTAATTATAAGAATACCAACAATTAACAAACTAGGATTGTATGTTACAAAAAAAAATTTGTTGAAAAATTAAATTGAATTCAATATATCTACAAATTATAAATAGAAATTGACTGTAGGCTATAAATTCAAAACTACTTTGTATAGAAAAATATACATAAAAAAAATTAACTTTGAATTTTCAATCCAAAAAAATTCGAATTGCATTTCATTTATAGCAATATTATTCTGAATAAATATTATAATCTTAGATTATCTAAAAAAGATTCCTTGTCAAATTTTTTAATAAAAAATTCATTTTTGAATAATTAAATCAATCAATTAATTCAATTTCATATATTAATTAATTCATAAAACTTCAACGATACTTAAAATCTTTTACAAGAAAATAATCATAAAAATAATAAATTTTTTTTAATAATAATAAAATTATAACTTTGACTTTCCAATTCAAATAAATTCGAATTGCATTTTCTTTACATCCATATTATTCTAAATAAATATTATATTCTTATCTAAAAAAGATCTCTAATTGAATTTTTTAATAAAAAATACATTTTTAAATAATTAAATGTATCAGTTGAATTAATTTCATATATTAATTGATTCATCAAACTTCAATATTAAAAATCTTTCATGAAAAAAAATAACAATAATAATGAAATTATAACTTTGACTTTCCAATTCAAAAAAATGTGAATTATATTTTCTTTACATCAATACTATTTTGAATAAACATAATAATTTTAGATTAACTAAAAAAGACTTTTGAATTTATGAATAAGAAATTTATTTTTAAATAACTAAATAAATCAATTGATAATTTCATATATTCATTTATTTATAAAACTTCAATGCTAAAAATCTTTCATAAAAAAATATTATCAACAATAATATCAAATTTTAAATAATAATAAGGTACTAAAAATTTTCGAAAAATAAAATATCTGCAATAATAAAAATCTCTCATTAATTATGAAACATGAAATTAATTACATCTAATCGATTTTCATAAAAAATGTATTTTTAAACCATACAGGAAATATCCAGGAAAAGTATAATAATACCTTATATAGATATGGACTACATAATCATCGATTCCCCTCCCACTCCTTGCTCCTTATTATTCATATCTCAAAAAAGTAATTTTCCCATTCATAAATATTTCCAATGAGAGCATTCACCTGCAACAACTTTTTCTTGCTAATTAAAAAACTAAAAAAAAGAATGATGGACAAATGACGTTAAAAAACCAAATCGAAATCGATTGATGCGAAACTTCCATATATGGCGTTGCTAGGATTGCCCCTCACAAAGATGGCAGATGGTGAAAGGCATTTTTTTTTTGCAAGGAGAGCACGCGAAAAAACCGTTATCCCGATCCGTCATTACACCCATTCTCAAGCTAAAAATTCTGGGAAGCAACATTTCCTGTCTATTCCTGCATTTTCGAGCACGTTTTTACTCAAAATTTCCATTTAAAAAATCGTGAGCAATGTCGAGGAAAGTATCAAAAAACGTTTGAAATGAGTTTTATTTTTACAATAATCGAAGAAAAGATCCGGGAAAAGCTGAAAAATAATAGAAAATTTACAAGAAACAAGGAATATGGCAAATTATCGATCCGAAAGAACGATGAATCATCATTTCCAGGGCGTCACCGGCCGGTTCAAAATGGCGACCACGATGAGAAAACCCCGCAATTTCACGAAAAAAAGAGTTGAAAAGTTAGGGTAAAATGTTGCTACTTACCATTTTCGCGATGGATGATAATTGATGAACTTTTAGAAGTGGAAAAGAGACGAGTTAAAAAATAGTCAGCTAAAGCGTATAATGGAGCTTCTGCCAACTATGAAGTCTGCTCGACACGAAGATCAAACGGACATTGCGCGAAAATTGTTGCGCGTGAGTTTATATACTGCCCGCAGATAGGGCGTTTTTAAGAGTAACGACTTTTGTGAAATGTTTGAAGATATTTTTTTTTGATGGAAATTAAATTTTCAAATTAAAATTCAAACGATTGATTTTGAAAGTGGCTGATTCGATGCGAAGGACGCTTTTTTGTTGTTTTTTTGAAATTTTGTTTAGGAAACAAAAGAAAGAAGAAATTTTTGTCAGTGCCGCCAACGATTGTGATGTTGTGATTGAAAGTGGCGGGTAAATTCAAATTATTATATGTTGAGAGTAACGACTGGTAACGACTTTTGTGATCGGAGATTTTTTTTGAATGGGAAAAGAAATTTAAACGATTGATTTTGAAAGTGGCTGATTTTACACGCGAAGGACGTATTTTTGTTGTTTTTTTTAAATTTTGGTAAAGAAACAAAAAAAAGAAGAAATTTTTGTCAGTGCTGCCAACGCTTGTAATCTTGTAATAGAAAGTTGCGGTTAAATTCAAACTATACATCGCGGATTTTGTTTTCTATCATATTGAAAAATTGCGTTTTCGTAAATGTAAAATTGTTTTATGATTTTTGGGATTTTGAAAATATATGTATTTTACTCACAAATTGCCTATAATTAAATATATAAACGGGAGTTATTAACAAATTGTGAATAAAATAATGTATTGTGTATTCTGGAAATTGCCTTTTTCAACGAATAAAGTTTCAAAGTCAATTATTTTGAAAAAAAGATAGTAGATTAACTAAAATATATGCAATGCAAAATACATTTGAAAATTTCTAATGCCTTATACACCGAAGAATCGCGAAAATTCACTAAAATTATAAAAATTTCGAAAAAAAAAATATATATATATATTTATCTTTTGGTTCCCGGAGTGTACAAATATTGAATTGTTGACAAAATATTTGCAAACGGATGATTTTTAGAAATTGGAATGTACAATTTACAATCATTTGAAATTTTCTACTAAAAATGATGAATACTAATAACGATCAAAATTTTTCTAAAATTTTAAAATAGAACCGAACGATTTTCGATAACTTTTTAACACGCAAAAAGTAAAACGAATATTTTTGAAATTATTTTTGAGAAACTTTTTGAAAGAGAAATCGGAAAATGAATCGCTCTAAAAAATTCAAAAGTGAATGATAAAATAGTTGTTATACCAATATGGCAATATTACATTTCTTCATTCTTCGAACGTCGTAAAATTCGTTATTCGAGAAATTTTATGATTTTTATCTAATATTTCATTTGAATCGAAGCAACGTTTGAGAGAATTGGAGAGAATGAGTTGTTTTTTATATTATTTCTTCCGTAATAATATAGAGAAGTACTTTCAGTCGTGGAGATTTGGAATGATAAATTTTTATGACTCAGTGAAATCGTGAGTAAAACAGCGAAACAAAATTTTTTGCACAATTCTTGTCCGTAAACGCCTTATAAACGCCCAGAAGAGATTTTAATCGGTTCTGAATCGAATCTCATTTCGGAATCTAGGTTGACTTCCTTTCGCTCTCACGAAAATTGCCATAAAGCATGTCTACATCTACTCACTGATAAAAAAGAGATTGAAGGTTTGAGTTTTGTAAGAAGAAACTTACTGGAATATGATATTATTTAATCAAGTTTTTAAAGTTTCCTTATACCCAATCCAAAACCTTCACAATTTTTCTAATATCTGAATGTTTTTTTTTTCCAAAGTGTTTCAATTTGCTTGATTTAGTTGATTCATTACTATTTTTTCTCATCATTTGAAAAATTTATGCTGAGATTAGTTTTTAACACTTAGAGAAATTATTTGATTTTCATAAATTTTTGAATTGTTTAAAATAACAAGAATAAAATAAGTCATTTCTCAATATTGACTAAAAATAGTCAAAACTGACCATTTCAAAGAAATGAACTTTTCTTTAAATTTCAGAAATTCTCAAAACTAAAAA
This sequence comes from Platygaster orseoliae, assembly GCA_030522825.1. Taxonomy (NCBI): domain Eukaryota; kingdom Metazoa; phylum Arthropoda; class Insecta; order Hymenoptera; family Platygastridae; genus Platygaster; species Platygaster orseoliae. The sequence continues at coordinate 10,602 of JAPYZL010059789.1, read as the reverse complement.
TGATACGATTGATCGAAAAAATTCGAATGCTTCAAATTCATGAAAAGTCATGGGAACATATATATGATAATTCAAAGAAACTCTCGATCGATTTCTAAAAATCCGAAAAATGGCGAAAATTTGAAACTCGCTGGATTGCTGAGATCGAATTCCAATAAATCTACGGACTGTGAACAATTCCCGAGTAAATAAATACCCAATGTAAACTCGAGGAGAATTTCAATGACGTGGGAGGGGCCGTTAGAGAACGGATTATGGCGCACAACAATAGCCCCCGTCATTTTTATGTCTTTCTTTTCCTTTGATCCCCCACCCTTAAAGCATTTGCGACGTTCCATGTAAAATCCAGCTAATTTTGCATTGCACATTATGCCTTTTTTTGAAATCATTCTAAAAAATAGAAAATGTATTGTTTAATCTTTGAATTTGGGTTTTGAGTCCTTTGAATAAAATTATTTGAATTTCTATATTTTTCCGAGTTGCTTTTTTTAAGTTTAAAAATTAAAAATCAAGTAATTTTCAAAGAAATTGCATTTTATAAGAAATTTTAAATCGATCAAAAATGAAAAAATTTGATGTGTGGGAAAATTATGCGCTTATAATATTAAAAAAAATTTTATTTCACAAATTTCATTGTACTCTCTAAATTCCTTTGAGTGACATTCGCACTCTATTCGAGTGGAATTTCACTCGAAGAAATTTAGAGAGTACCTTCAGTAAAATCTACTGATTTAAAAAGGCAAATTCACTGAAAAATGATTTACTTTTCATTTCAATATTTCACCTCTTTAAATGAAGATAGTAACACAGTTTCTCGAGAAACGCAAATGAATGATTGCGATATTCAATATTTGATTTCAATAAGTTCATTAGATTCTAGTTAATTAGAAAAAAATTCCATTGATGAATCAGGGAAATAGTTTTTTTTAACAGCGTAACTTTTACTGTCTCTTCAGTGAAATTTACTGATATACAGTTAGTAGATAGCTGGATTCGCTGAGAAATCAGTGATTTCTCATTTCACCATTCAATTTTTCTCAATTCAGAAACCAACCTAATTTCTCACGAAATTTCAACATCAGTATTTTCGTATTCAGTATCCTGTAACCCCAAATAACTCAAATTGAGGAATAATGACTGAAGTGTAAAATTTGCAAATTTTCGAGCGCACACGGAATAAACAATATGATTGTCACAACCTCATCAACAGTAATATTTACCCTAACTATTTTCATGGTGTAGACAACCTCATTTGTGGTTGGTGCAACCACATAAAAAGTTACTACAAGCTTCACAAAAATTGCCGTAACTTTTAATATTGTTGCACTAACCACAAATAAGGTTGTCTACACCATGAAAATAGTTAAGGCAAATGTTACTATTTATGAGGTTGTGACAACCATATTGTTTTTTCCGTGCAAAGATAGAATTTCGCACGAAAAGACTCGCATCCGCGAGTGGTGGCCTCGACGTGCCAGCCGGGGCCCGAGAGCGCATGAAGTGAAAGTGGTATTTTGCTTTCTACCTCTCCGTGGGGCCCCAAACCGCGTAAGTCCCAGCAGTGCCGAGCAATATGCCGAGCCGCGAATGCCGCTCGTGAAGTAACGAATCATGCCCGTTTCGCTAGTCGCCGCGGTTTTCGGAAGGTACGGTTGTAGTGACTCGTGGCCAAGGGCCCGATGAGGCCCCGTTGCGGCCTTAATGGGCGCGATGTCGCGATATCCGGGTATTTCGCCCGTCCTTTTGCGCGGGTTTCTGGCCTGGCTTCTTTTGGCGCAGTCCACACAGCAGCAAGGTGAGAAACGTGGAAAGTCCCAGGGCCCAATGGGCCCATTGTTGGGAAAGACCACTGACTTAAAAAGTCGCGAATACCCTTGAAACTCGGTCAGACGTCGGAAATCGATAAAAGCTGGTTCCGCCTTCGGGTTTCGCGCACGTGGGAAATTTTGGGACTTGATGTTGAGGCCCAAAAATGATATGAGGGTGAAAGTTTTGGTAGTTTTATTGGTGATTTTGAGGAAAAAATTACACTGAATTTTGTTGAAGATAAGTTACTGAAGAAAAATCAGTGATTTGGGCATGGAATGTTAGTTGTGAATTAATTAATTAAAAATTCGAAAAAAGCACAATGATTTTATTTTTTAAGCTGTTTAAATCGTTAATTTAATAATTTTAATTTAAGATGTCAGAGAATCAAGAAAATTACGTGAAAAATTTCATCACCAACTTTATTTCAAAATTTTATTTTCGAACAATTTTAAATTGGGCAATTTTAACATCTTAGGACTTAAATTTTCAGACTGAAAGAAAATTGATAAGTAATTAAGTTACGAAAATTTCGAGTAAATTTGATCCACGGAGTATGACTTAAAAAAAGTTTTTTTTTTTAATTCCACTTCAAAATTCTGACACATTTTGAACTAAAGTATCCTAAAACCGAAAATATCATTAAAAGAAATAATTCATAGGGTACTTTTTGATTTCGAAAATTTCGATTTTTTTTTTGCAAAGACTCAAAATACTCAGAAACTAGAGAACTGAGAGAATATTTTTGGATTTTGAATTTCAAACCTAAAAGCGATGATTTATAAATGTTTATGAACTCTTTTTCTTGTATATTTGTTTATTCCAGAGTTGAAATTAAAAAATAAAATTATTTCGAGGAGAATTTGAATTTCGAAAAATTTGAGACGGAAATAAATTTTAGAATTTTTCGAAATCATGAATTCTATAATCTCTAAATTATAGAAAAAAGTGAATACATCTTGAAAATTTATAAAGAATTTTACCCAATACTTCTGAACATTAAAAAATATTATTTTTATATTTCAATCCAGAATACGTTGAAGATATTGTTTAAATGATCTGAGGACTTAAAATAGTGAAAAAGCACCGGAAATTATTAAATTTTATGAAAATTGAAAAAAATTCCATAAATATATAATAAACTCCAAAACCGTGATTAGAATTCTGACTGTTTTGGAAAAAATATCATTGTAATAGAACTATAACAAATTGACATAAAACAACATTAATTTACAATGAATTCAAGTACTACAAAATTTTAAATAAATTTTACACTCCTTTTAATCAAAATGAAATCGATACTAATAATTTCTAATTATTCAAAATATTAAATAAAATAATTTTTTAATATTTTTTCTTTCTAAATTTTAATGATCATGAAATTCCATCAGGAAAAACAAAAGAGCTAAATTTAATGATTTCCTGTCAGTCCAAAAAAAGTAAAACATTTCTTGTGATTTCTATCAATATGTAATTCTACTATAAAAACGTAATTCAACATTATATCAGATTCACAATCAAAATACAAAAATATCATGAAAAATAACCTGAAGTAAATGCTTTTGCAAAAAAGTGAATAACACTTCAAATTTAAAGATGAAATTCAGATGAAACATTTGTGGTGTAATAGAAATTAGGACTCACTGTATAAAAATCCCAAAACTAAAAAGTTTATATGAAAGTTAAATAAAAAAACTTGTTTATATCCCCTACAAACGTAAAAATATTCATTTTATATGACTGACGTAATAACGGTGAAAAGAATTCGGCCTGATTGGTGTGCCCAAACTGTGCACCTGCAAAACCTGATATCAATCTCGATTTCAAATATTGCACTATTACATTTTTCATCAGGCCCAATCCAGTCCCAAAATAAAATGTGCCTAATCTATGTACATAAATAAATAGATATAACGTTAAAATCAGGCCCAAATTGGACAACCGAATTTCTTTCATAATTGAACCGTTATGGTACCATCAAATATAATGTAAAATTTGCTCTACATTAAATGATTAAAATGGAAATATAATGAAAAAAAGTTTCGTTATTCAAGCAATGAAATTTCTTGATTAAACTCATCACCTTGTTGGAACTTGGCAAACATAACGTTACGCTAAATCAACGCAAGACAATTTTCATAAAATAGTACCTTGCGTGACCGGCAAAAAGGCAAACAAAATCGATCAAATACTGCCCTAGAGAATCAAAAAACTTTTTTTCGGAGTGTACAATCTTTTTAAGATTCAGCAGGTGTCGGTTTTTGAAAGCCGACACTTCGGTTTCTTTGACGTGCCGGAAATACCATCTTTTCCCTTGCTTCATTTTCTTTCGAAAGTCACACAAAATTCTGAATCCTTGCATAGAGAAAAATTGGGTGAAAGTAACAGGTAAATATGTGTAGTAAAAGAAAAAACATTCGCAGTTTGGATAACTGTGACTTTTTGAGTTAGCTGTGAATTCTTGAAATTTTTAGTTTTTCAAGTTCAATTTTATAAATTCCCTGATTTATATATGGATTATTCAAATTACCAAACTTTCACAGATTTGAACGAAAAATTTCCTCTTTCTTTTCCTATCTTTTTCAGTTCTACTTTCATCGAGATTTTTCCTCATTCGCATGCACGAAACCTTTTCATTCGACGCGGTTGAAAGATCGAACAAGTTTTTCATTGTTCGATGAAGAAGCAATTTCAAATGTTCCGTTGTGTAATTATGGTCAGTGAGTCAGTCAGGAAATCGAAACTGAATCTAATTGTGGAAAGAAATTTTTTTCAAGTTGTGTAATGGATTATGTTCAGATTTAAGTTGGGTATTAAATTAAGCATGAATTAATTTAATATTCAAATTATAAAAGCTTACTCAGATGTATATCAAAAAATGATTTATATGATGCATTCAAAATAAGATTTCAAGATTTCAAGTATTGAAACTGCAACAAAATGTACCAATCATAAAAAAAATTTTCAGTGTAGAAATTCATTTTTTGCATAACTAGTCCAAAATAAATAAATAACAATTTATGTTTTGGTACTTCTGCTTGGTTTTAAATTAATTTGCGTATTTGTTAGATAAACAAATATCATAATAATAATCACAATATAACTATTAATTTATACTGTCAAATTTAAAAAGTTTTGATGAATACCATCGAAACAGTGAAAAAAAGCCATCAAAAACCCAAACCAAGCCTTTTTATTATCTGCAAAATCTGTTAAGGAAATTTATTCAAATCCATAATGAATAATTCAAAAACGTGCACACAAAAAATATAACTCCAACCAAGTTATAAAAAAATGCTCGCAAAATATGCCGTTATTGCAGTTCCAGCTCGAATAATAAAAAAAGCTTTAATTGGCCTCCCAGTTTCGTAAAGTATATCAACCTACTCGAGGAAAGTTAAGTAAAGCTCGTTTGGTTGTTTCGAATGTTTCACCGCATTGACGCAATATTCATATATATGGAAACAAGTAGGAAAAGCGACTTGCCATATTTATTTCATTTTAGTATATATCGCAAATCCGGTGTTGAGAGTATATATATACATATCTAGCGCGTTTTCTGCATTCTACTTTAACGATCGAAAGTCGAAACCACCGGAGAAATTCGCGTTTTCTTCGAGTGAAACGATAAATCGTGGTTTTTTATACGAACAACAAAAAGTTTGCTGATAATTTATTCATCTCTTTATTTAACGACGCATTTTCAGGCTGATTGGCTGCGTCAAAAATTTTAATGAAATCCTGGAACTGAATTTTCGATTTTGGATTTGGGAGGTTTTTGGATTTTTATTCCCCGAAATAGATTTTTGAGATCTTTTTTTTTATTTTCAAAAGTTTAAAAAATATAGTTGAGAAATTCAGAATTTGGTGGTTTGAAACTGCAATTTTGGAAAAGTGAAACTCAAAAAGTTATTTTGCAGTTATTTTTAGTTAAAAGTTATTTTAACTTAAAAGTTTGCATATAGTTTATTCATATTTTATTTTAATGACGCTTTTTCAGAAATCATTAGCAGCCTAAAAAATTTAAATAAAATCCTGGGACTGAATTTTGTATTTTGGATTTGGGAGGTTTTTGGCTTTTGAATCCCTGAAATCAATTTTTCAGATCTTTTTTTTTTATTTTGAAAAGTTAAAATAATATAGTTGAAAAAGTTATAATTTGGTGGTTTGGAACTGCAATTTTGGAAAAATGAGTAAAATCATGGAACTGAATTTCTGAAATCGAAAATCTGAATCGAATATTCAGATTTTGGATTTGGGAGGTTTTTGGATTTTGAATCCCCGAAATCAATTTTTGAGATCTTTTCTTTTTATTTTGAAAAGTTTAAAAAATATAGTTAAGAAATTTATAATCTGGTGGTTTGAAACTGAAATTTTGAAAAAATGAAACTCAAAAAGTTATTTTCAAAATTTAACAAAAAAATTGTCATGCATAGAAATTTTCGTACTCTTTATAAAAACCCTAAGAAATTCATAATCTAGTGGTTTGAAGATGCAATTTTAATAAATCAAAATTAATAAATCTATCCTCAATTGAGTTGAGCCTTATTTTTGTTTTGTTTTTTTATTTTAGCAACAAAAAGTTTGCATATACTTTATTCATATTTCAATTTGATGACTTTTTTCAGGGCTGCATCAAAAATTTAAAAAAAAACCTGGAACTGAATTTTCGATTTTGGATTTGGGAGGTTTTTGGCTTTTGAATCCTCAAAATGAATTTTTGAATTCTTTTTTTTTTTATTTTGAAAAGCTTAAAAAATATATTTGAAAAATTCATAATCTGGAGGTTTGAAAATGTAATTTTGGAAAAATGAAACTCAAAAAGTTGTTTTCAAATTTTGATGAAAAAATTGTTATCTATAGCAATTTTCGTACTCTTTATAAAAATCCTAAGAAATTCGTAATATGGTGGTTTGAAACTGCAATTTTGATAAATTAAAACTCAAAAAGTTATCTTCAATTGAATCAAGCTTTATTTGTTTTTATTCTTTGTTGTTTGTTTTTTATTCTAACAACAAAAAGTTTGCATATAGTTTATTCATATTTTAATGTAATGACGTTTTTTCAAAGCTCATTAGCTGCATCAAAAACTTGAATAAAATCCTGGAACTGAATTTGTGATTTCGGGTTTAGGAGATTTTTGGCTTTTAAATCTTCGAAATCAATTTTTGAATTATTTTTTTTTTATTTTGAAAAGTTTAAAAAATATAGTTGAGAAATGCAGAATCTGGTGGTTTGAAACTGCAATTTTGAAAAAACGAAATTTAAATAAGTTACTTTTGCATTTTGACGAAAAAATTGTTATCCATAGTAGTTTTCGTAATTTTCATAAAAATTCAAAAAAATCATAATCTGGTGGTTTGAAAACTGCGATTTCGATAAATCAAAAATGATAAATTTATCCTTTATTGAATTGAGCCCTATTTTTGTTTTGTTCTTTATTATAACAACAAAAAGTTTGCATATAGTTTATTCATATTTTTATTTATTGACATTTTTTCAGGGCTGTATCAAAAATTAAACAAAAAACCTGGAACTGAATTTTCGATTTTGGATTTGGGAGGTTTTTGCCTTTTGAATTCCCGAAATCAATTTTTGAATTCTTTTTCATTATGTTGAAAAGTTTAAAAGATATACATAGTTGAGAAATTCATGATCTGGTGATTTGAAATTGCAATTTTGGAAAAATAGAACTCAAAAAGTTATTTTTTAATTTTGACGAAAAAATTGTTATGCGTAGCAATTTTCGTACTCTTCACAAAAATCCCAAGAAATTCATAATCTGGTGGTTTGAAACTGCAATTTTAATAAATCAAAATTAATAAATCTATCCTCAATTGAGTTGAGCCTTCTTTTTGTTTTGTTTTTTATTTTAAGAACAAAAAGTTTGCATATAGTTTACTCGTATTTTAATTTATTGACGTTTTTTCAGGGCTGCATCAAAAATTAAAAAAAAACCTGGAACTGAACTTTCGATTTTGGATTTGGGAGGTTTTTGGCTTTTGAATCCCCGAAATCAATTTTGGAATTATTTTTTTTTATTTTGAAAAATTTTAAAAATATAGCTGAGAAATTTATAATGTGGTAGTTTGAATCTGCAATTTTTAAAAAATGAAACTTAAATGAGTTACTTTTAAATTTTGACGAAAAAATTGTTATTCATAGGAATTTTCGTACTTTTCATAAAAATCCTAAGAAATTCATAATCTGGCGGTTTAAAACTGCAATTTCGATAAATCAAAATTAATAAATTTATCCTCAATGGAGTTGAGCCTTATTTTTGTTTTGTTTTTTATTTTAACAACAAAAAGTTTGCATATAGTTCATTCATATTTTAATTTAATGACGTTTTTTCAGGGCTGTATCAAAAATTAAAAAAAAAACCTGGAACTGAATTTTCGATTTTGGATTTGGGAGGTTTTTGAGTTTTGAGTTCCAGAAATCAATTTTTGAATTCTTTTTTTTTTTTTTTTGGAAAAGTTTAAAAAACATAGTTGAGAAATTCATAATCTGGTGGTTTGGAACTGCAATTTTGGAAAAATTTTTCCAAAATTAATGAATGAAATCATAGAACTGAATTTTCGATTTTGGATTTGGGAGGTTTTTGACTTTTGAATCACCGAAATTAGTTTCTGAATTTTTTTTTTATTTTGAAAAGTTTGATAAATATACAGAGTGTAGGTCTTGAAATTTCAGTCAGGTCAGATTTTACCTGCATGGGTAAATGGGTAAATTAGTCACGGGTGAAATTTCAAGATCTACACTCTTTATTTAGTTCAATTTCAATATTAACAAAGTCATACAGTAAAAATTTTATTTAATAACTTAAAATTCATACGTTCATAATTTTTCATATAAAAATTGCACAGTTTCGCACCTCAATTATTTGATAATTATTCTAATTAAAATATTGTATAAACTTCTGTTGATAAAAACTTGATTTCAACTTTCCGAATTCACCAACATTTCAAGAAACTTCTTTTCGAGCAATTTTATTCATCTGCGTTGTGCTTGCTCAGAATTTTGATTAATGAACAAAAAGTACGAAAAACGTGCTCGGTCACATCGCTGGACTTGTCAGAAAAGTTGAACGAACTTTGTCATAACGTTTCTCTTGTATTTATTCTTGAATCTTGAATTCTCGACTCGAAAAAAGAAGAAATATCGTGCATTCTTCCACGGAAACTTTATTCTCCTTTATTGCATGTCGCGTTTCCGATCGCGAACGTTATATGCAAATAAGAATCGTACGAAACAGCACTATAAGTGTTGGGCTTATCGTTTATATTTCAGGTAGAAAATTTTGCGAAATCTCGTGGGTTTGGCAGGGCGTAAAAATGGCGATTATCATAAATCACGTTTTTTTTATATGTTATTGCACTGAGATAAAAATGTAGTACTTTTTACTAAAATAATTTAAGATTTACTAGATTATTATCTGTTAAATAAAATTTAATAAAAAAAGATTTCATGAACTATCTTAATTTTTCATGGTTGAAAATTAAATCCAATTTAAACGTTTTGTACTATAACATGGAAATTAATGTTTCAACACTGCTTAATTTCACTTAAAATACATGTAATTTTACTTTTAAGAAATTTGCCTTGTAAGGTTCGGTATCTTGAAATTCTGCATGCTTGTATTTTCGAAATGAGTTTTCTGAGGATTTCAGGTGATTCTTTTTATAGAGAAAAGCGAGTATAATGAGGTTTTTTTCCAAGGAGAAAGAAAAACGAGTTGCTTCAGACTCAGTGAAATACGCGAGTGCTCTTGATCGTTTAACAATTCGCGATTTCTACATCTTGAAATACGAGATCTCCAACGAACTGAAAGGCACCAAGCAAGTTGGCAATAAATATCTTGTTTGGGGCCTGTAAAAAAGAAAATTAGAGATCGTCGTGGAAATCTTCAGTATTTTCCAGGTCATTTATTTGATCGGTTTTCCCTGGCATTTTAATGATAAACATGTTTAATTATAAATATTTCATTGGATTCTCATAAAATTAATGTTGTATGTACTTCCAATAATTTATAATTAATAAATATTTGTGAATCGATTTAAAAAAATTAAAAATTAATCTTTTACAATAAGTTTACATGTAACTCTTGACCCATCGAGCCTTTTCCGGTCGGATAAAGTTGCACGAACAATTTTTCCTCATTCCATGTTTCACCTCTAGAGCAATATTGTATCAATTACAGCCTTGTCATTACCAAGTAATGTCACAAACATAAGATATCTCGAAAGTAATTCGAGTGAGCGTGCAAAGTAGAGCAAGAGCGTCCGGAAATTAACGTGCGCAATGCAACGATTATGTTACAATAGTACATATACACTTTTTGAACAATGTTTCACAATTCAGAAACGCGAATTTTCTCATGCGTTTCATAATTTTCCAACTTTCCAAAGTGTAAACAACGTTTTTGGTTGTGCGGTGCTGAATCTTTATGAGCAGAGGTGAAAATGGCACCAAATTATGTGAAAAGTTTTTTCGTTTACTGCACGTTAAATAGTTATGAAGTAGAAGAATTTGATTTTCCGAAATTTTTTTACAGATGATTCAATTTGTAAACGTAACTATACAAGTTTTTGAATGAAGAAAATAATAATTATTTCTCTATATAATAAAAAAATTTTATCCCGCTGATTCAGTCAACAGTAACCTAACCTGACTTTTTAAGACTTAAGGGGAGAAACTCCTATAAATGGTTCGAAAAATCGATTTTTTTTTTCATTAATCGATAGTATATATATTTAAAAATATGTACGTAAAATTTTAGGCCGAAATTCGAAG